>JAOXJP010237681.1:0-23667 GCA_025762735.1 Platanus orientalis | reverse complement strand
GAGAGAGAGAGAGAGAGACACACACACACACACACACACACACACACAAGTCTATGGTTCCACTATTAGAAATTGTTTATTTGGAGGACCTTTTTTCTATTATGGTTTCTAAGTTGGTTTGGTAATCTTATTTGGCAAATTGATGATAGAAGGGGTGAGGTACAAGTCTATCATTATTTCTTCAGCCTTATTTTTAGGTGTCAAAACTTGTCCTTTTGGTTTGATTTTGGTGTCATTAGGACGGTTGTACAGTTACATGTCCAATAATCCAATATCTTGCAAATCGGATATCATACGGGAAAGTTATGAGCAAATTGTTGACACAGCATACCCGTTTGTGAGTCCTTTTGTTTTTAAAGTTTTGTTTAATAAGGGGCTTCTTTAGGTAGCATCTTGAGTTAGTAATCTATAATTATTGGTGGATTCTATGTTCTTGAGATTTGTTATTGAATAAAGTTTATATTGAAAGCTGCTTGCTTTTATAATTGTGAATCTATCTAAATGTTCTTTCATGGTTGGAGTTATTTTGACTTTAGATTAGTTAAAAGGCAAGTTTCCTGTATCCACTTCTTTCTCTAATCATCATCTTAAATGAAGTCAGCAACGATCTACCCATGGTGTAGACAGGATTCTTGCCTCATTGTATTCTGGGATTCTCTTCTGAAAGATCTTGAAGGAATTCGCTTTCAATACTTTATTTCTGATACAGATTCTTTGTTTTTTATCCTGTTTTGCTTTTGTAAAGTTTGTTCTGCTGTACAGCTCTCACAATTTTTGTACTTTCTCTTCTTGCAATGAATCTTTTCTTTACTTGTGATAAAAAAAGAAAAAAAAAGTAGTGATTCACATGCCTTGTTCTTAGTTTCTTGAATTTCTTTATTGTTTATCTTGTATTAGATTCACCCTTTTTTTTTTGGGCGGGAGGGGGGGGGAGATGGGATAGGTAAGATAAGTAAGTGGACCAGTGGTTAGTTGTTGACAGGTGAGGATGGGTTTTTAACCCAGGTCTGTAGTATGAACTCACTAAGATTTTATGTACATAGCATGATGTTATCTTCAACTGGTGGTGTGCACAAAGGGCTTTACCCTTGCATCTTGATTTCCTTTTGCTAAAAGAAACCTAAATAGTTTGTTTTCTTTGGTTTTAAAACCGTAAATATTCTTGATCTAGATCCTTCAATCCACACCCTGTTCTACATCAAACACACTTTGTTGAGCAAGTTTATAAATAGCCTATGGGCAGTAGATCTGGAAATCTACCCAATAGGGATCTAGAGCTAAGGTGTCTGAGCTTGTGGGACTATTTAAAGTTTTGTAATCCCTTCCATCCCTCTCCCATGTTCTTCCATACCATTTTCATGGCTTTATTTTTTACTGATTTTTTTTTTTTGGAAAAAGATTCATACCTTATTATATTGTCAGATTAAGTTTTCTTTTGCCCTGGATTCTGCAGGTACAGTGGAATCACATGTGAGATGCTGAATGGGGTGACTACAACTCTTATAGATATTCAGGTTCATTTATTAGTTTTAATTCTTCTTTATTCCATGCGTACTTAGGTGGGAAATAATGGCTTTTTGTTTTTTGTTTTGTTATTTATTTATTTATTAGAGATAATTCATTAATGATGGGGATAAGACATCTTCAGAAAAACTAAACAAAAGGGGAAGCAACATCCCACATGCCTAAAATATATTGTGATCTCTTACAATATTGCCCCACCCCCTTTTAACAAAAGAATGGTTATTCTTTATGCTTTACAGCCCATAAACATCCTCTCTCTTTAGCTCTCATGAAGACTTTGAAAGATGACTCAACATAGTTTTCAAAAGATCTATGATTACTTTCCATCCATAGGGACCAACAAACTGCAGGTTAAACCATTCTCCAATGTATTTTTCTCTTATTTGGACACTGCTACAACTTCCATTCAATCGCTAACTCTTTGAAGTCTTTTTGGAACACCCACCAGATCCCAAATTCTGCAAGTACCAAGTTCCAAACCTTCTTAGAAAACATACAATGAATCATGAGACGATTCACGGATTCCTCATTCCTTAAGCAATGGGGGCAAACATTGGGAGATTGAAGTCTCTCTTCTGAAGGTTGTCCAAAAGTTTGGATTTGATCTCTAGCAGTAGTCCAAATTAAAGCGACATCTTAGAAGGTGCTTTTAATCCCTAGATAGATGACCATGGAAATGTCTCTTCAAGTCTCCATAGAGGTCATAGCAGGACTCGACAGAGAAAGATTTGTTAAGCCCAGGAAGCCATTTTCAACAGTCCTCTTCCTCCTTTCTAATTTGAACCTGATCCAGAAAGCCAAGCATACATGCCATTTGAACTATCTCCCAATCATTTAACAATCCTCTAGGCTAAATTCTCCTCCCACTCCCATGTCCATACACATCTTAATAGTCAGCTACCTTTGCATCTTTATCTATAGCCAGGATACAAATATTTAGAGCTTCATACATTATTGGCTGAGGGGAGCAACACCTATCCACCCAAAAGAGTGTATTGGCTCCCAAACCAACCACCATAGAGATGCCATTTTTGAAAGCACCAGCTAATTTATAATTGCTTTCTAAGAGCTAGCCCCATAAGGAGGAGAGATCTTTTTCGATTCCCATTTGTTCTCCAATCCATACTTCACAACTGTAACTCCCATAAACTTTCCTCTTCAAGCCCAAATCTCCACAACCATTAGGAAAGGAGAGATTTTTTGGTTTTTGGAATCCTTCTAATTCCTAACCCTCTATTTCTCAAAGGTTTACAAAACTCGTTCCAATCTACAAGATGAAGACCCGAAGAGTGTTTCTACCCACCCCAAAGAAAGTCTTTCTGGAAATAAGTAGGAAGGCTAGTTGACACAGACTCAATCAACGTGATTTTACCACCCTTTGATAAATACCACCCTTTCCATCCTGCGAATCTTATATGAAACCTCTCAATCATTGGATTCCGGGAGTCCTTTCTCTTATAATAAGCACCCAAGGACAGACCTAAGAAGGAAGAGGGAAAGACCTTTGCAAATCTCCAAAAATCAAGAACATGCCCCACAAATAGATATTACACTTAGCAAGATTCACCTTCAAGTTGGAGACAGCTTCGAAGCAATGGATCACAGACCGGAAATAATGCAGCTGCCTTACATAATTCTTGCACATAACAAGAGTATTATTAATAAATTGGAGATGCGATACCATCATTTCTTTGCTCCCAACATGAAGACCCCCATAAGCCCCCCTTGAAAAGCCTTGGACAGAATCACACCAAATGCCTTAGTTACCACTAAAAACAAGAAGGGAGAAAGCGAATCACCTTGCCTCAATCCTCTTGAGTTTCTGTAGTAGTCCACTGAGGACCCATTAGTAATAATAGAGAATGAAGTTGACCTGTAGTATTTCTTCTATCTAATGCCAAATACCAACCTCCTTAGCATATAATCAAGAAAATTCCAATTCACTTGGTCATACGCCTTTCTAAGTTAAACTTGCATAAGACTTTTGAATTCCCATTCTTTAAAATCGCATCAATACATTCATTTGCAATAAGCACCCTGTCTAATGACCACGAATAAAAGCCCCTTCATTTCTCAAAATAATTGAATCCGATACCTCCTTTGTTCAGCCAACCAAGACATTAGAAATAATTTTATAGGTACTGCAAACCAAGCTGATTAGCTTATAGTTCTTGATCAAAGCAGAACCCTCCTTCTTAGGGTTTATAGAGATAAAGGTCGCATTACTGTCTTTGTTAAGGAAGCCATAGGAATAGAAATCTTCAGTTGAGTTTATAATATCTTCTTTCACCACATCCTAGCAATCTTTAAAAAACACCAACAAAAAGTCATCCGGGCCCAGTGCCTTGTCATTTTCAATGCTCCAAACCAAATCATGCCTTTTACCTCCTCCAAAATGCAAATCACTCTCTTTGCTATTCTTTCAAAGACTTGAATTCCATCCTATCAAGGCTTGGTCTAAAAGAACCTAGGTCTCTATCTAAATCCTTGAAGAATTCAACCACATTGTTCTTAATAATTTCTTTATCCTCAACCACCACCACTCCAATAGTGAGTTGAGAAGTGTGATTGATATTGCCTCTTGTAGAAGCAATTCTGTGAAAGAACTTATGTTGTCCCCTTATTTAAGCCTCTAAATTTTGGCCTTTTGCTTCCACTTGATTTTCTCGAAAGATACAACCTTTTTAAGGGCATCTTTGGTAGAACTTTCTGCAAGAAAACTTATCCCTAGATAAACCCCTCTTCTTCCAAAGAGTTCTAACACCCCAACTCATTCTTATTTTTTCCTTTCCTCAATGCACCCAAATTATTCATTGTCTCACTACCTTAGCTTATCCCTAAACATCTTCAAATTTTTTTTTTTTTTTGATGAATAAAAATACTTTATTGCTAAAAAGAGAAAAAACAGAGGCAAAGAGGAGGAAAAAAGAAAGAGGAAAAAAGGGGATGAGAGGTCCCCCAACAACAAACACCAAAGCCCCCCAAGGCTGAAAACCTCACCACCTAGACAGATCACTAGGTCACCCCAATAGATATAGACCAATCCCGAAGAAGAGCGCCACTAGGCAGCCCCTCATACCCCTTACATTTCTTAGCCCAAAAAATTATTAGATCCTTGGATCTCCTATACACAATGTAGGTCAGCTTTGTATCCCTTAAAGGCTTGGTTGTTCCTTTCCCCCCATATTGCCCAACAAACTGTGGCTGGTATGACCTTCCACAACTTCCTACTGAAGCAGTTGAAGGCCTTTAAATTCCACCCTTGGAGAAGATCCATCAAGCTTAGAGGAGCTATGAAGTTTACACCAAAATCCTTAGCATAACCACACCAAATTTCCCATGCAAAGGGGTAGTGAAGCAAGAGATGAGACATCACGCATCCTTATAGCATAGGAAACAAACACTAGGTAGGATAAAACCTTTCTTCTGAAGCATGTCCAAAGTTGAAATATTGTCTAAGACCGCAGTCCATAAGAAAAATTGGACCTTTAGAGGGATAGCATTGTACCACACCATTCCTCAGGGCCCTGGTGTCTCCTCTGCAATCGCTAGATGGTCATAATAGGCCTTTACCAAAAACTGACCTCCTGGACCATTCTTCCATAATCGACGATCCTCCTCTCCCATAGTCATCCACTTTCCCTACAAATGATCCAAGAGTTGAACCACCTTCTGGATTTCCCAATAAAAAATGTCACGCTTGAGGATGGGCTGCCAAACTAACACCCCCCGGTGTTCGACGCATAAGATGCCACCACCGCATTCGGATCCACTACCATGGAGAATATATTCGGAAAATCCAAAGCCAAGGTACGCCCGCCACACCATGAATCCAACAAGAACTTCAAGCGCCTCTTGTTATCCACCTCGAATTCCAGACCTCCCATAAACTCGCAAGAATGATGCATAATGGCCTGCTGAGGACTATGCCCAAGGGCACCTTAAGGAACCATCAAATTCCAACCATCACCTTCGCCGTACTTAGCTGCCAACACATCCCTCAACAGGCTCCCTGCTTCAAGGTTGTACCTCTATAACCACTTACATAGCAAAGGCCTATTCATGAGATGGAGTTTCCTAAGCCTTACCCCTCCCAACCTCTTCGGGGTGCAAACCCTATTACAAGCCACAAAGTGTATCCCTCTATCCTCCTCCCCTCATTTCCAGAGAAAATCACGTTCCAATCTCTCCATTTTCTGGCACACAGAAACCGACATCTCAAATAAGGACATGTGATGAATGGGAATACTGGCCAAAGACACTTTGATTAATATAAGTCTACCCCCTTTTGAAAGGTACCTAGCCTTCCACCCGTTCAAGCACCTCCTCATTCTGCTTAAAACTGGATTCTAGACCACTTTTTGCTTATAAGTAGATCTGGGAGGTAGCCCCAAGTACGTGGCTGGGAGGTAGCCCCTCCTACACCCCAAGTCTGCTGCCAATTGATCGAGGTTTAACACCTCGCCTAATGCAAACAAAGAGCTCTTAGCTAAGTTCAAACGAAGGCCTCAAAGCATTTACGCATACACTTGAGCAACCGGATCTGCCTTTGGGAATTCTCACAAAATATGATAGTGTCATCCATGAATTGCAAGTGGGAAACCATCACCACATTCGAAACTCGACCCATAGAAAACCCTACAATCATCCCCACCTCCACCGCTCTCCTAATCAAACCACCCAGAACACCAGCTACTAGCAAAAAAAGGAGAGGGGACAGCGGATCCCCCTGATGAAGGCCTTGAGAGCATCTAAAGTGTCCCTTGGGGATCCTGTTGATAAGGACAGAAAAAGACGCCAAACTAAAGCATTTCCATATCCACTCCCGGCAACGAATCCCAAAACCATGATGCCTCATCACATACATCAAAAACTCCCAATTGACATGATTATAAGCCTTCTCTAGTTCCAGTTTACATAGGACCTCTGTCTTGCCTTCTCTAATCCTCGCATCTATACATTCATTTGCACATAACACCCCATTCATCATTGTTTTGCCTTGTAGAAAAGCACCCTGCTCCCTAGACACGATCCTTGGCAACACCTCCTTGAGACGTAATGCTAGACACTTGGATATAATTTTGTAAGTGCTCCCAACCAGACTGACAAGTCTAAAATCTGAAAGGCAGACCGCTCCTTCCTTCTTAGGGATTAAGGCAATATATGAGACATCACTACCTTTATCCAAGAAACTCCTCTCAAAGAAATCATTAACCTACAAGCATCAGATCCCTCTGAACCACCTCCCAACAGGCTTTATAAAAAGCTAAAGAAAACCCGTCTGGCCCAAGGGCTTTGTCCCCATCCAGACTCCAAACTGCCTTCCTCACTTCCTCCACATCAAAAGGTCTTTCAAGCCATGCAGCTTGCCCTTCTTCTAGCTGGGGATACTCTAACCCATCCACCTTTGGCCTAGTGGCCCTGTTTTCCAAGTACAACTTTTTGAAATGTTCTTCCACGTGCCTCTTGATTTCCTCCTCTTCCTCTACCCTGAATGCCTTCACCTGGAGTACATCAATGCTGTTTACAGCTCGACAGATATTGACCATCTTGTGGAAGAACGCAGTGTTGCTATCACCTTCTTTAAGCCATTGAACCCTAGATTTCTGACTCCACATTACTTCTTCCATTTTAAGAATTCTATCAAATTCAGATCTCAACTCCTTTCTAGTCCTCTCATCATCCTCCAAACCTGCTGTCTCTTCTTTGAGATCCCATTTTTTAATCTCCTCTAAACAAGCCACTTTTCTCCTTTCAACATCCCCAAACACCTCACGATTCCAAACTTGAAGTCTGTCTCGAACACTCTTTAATTTCAATCAAAAGTGCTGCCTCAGGGGACTCCAAACCTTAGATTCCTCCCACCAACCTTTAATCAACTCAACAAAACCTGGGTGAAGAAGCCACATATTTTGGAACCTAAATGGTCGAGGCCCTCTATCAGCCATATATCCCCTTTCTTTTAAAAGAAGCATTGTGTAATTGGAGCTAGGTCTCGGCAGAGTGGACACCTTGACTGAAGAGAAAATATCCTCCCAATCTCCGAACACAAGGAACCTATCCAGCTTGCTCATAGAAGGACTCTCTTGGAAATTTAACCAAGTAAATCTTGCTCCCAAGATAGGAATACTAATTAACCCATTCCTGTACACAAAATCCTCGAACTCCTCCATTCCCCGAGTCTGTCTCCCAGTCCTATTTCTTTCATCCGAATAAAGGATCTCATTAAAATCCCCCTGACGCACCAAGGTAGATTCCACCTAGCTCTGACCCTATCAAGCTCCAACATAAAAGTCCCCGAATTATTGCCACCAGATGGACCATACACACCCGTGACCATCCAACGCTGAGTATCACCTAAGCAAGCCTCCGCAATAGATGCTGAGTAAGAATCAGCCCAAGCCTTTATGTAATCCACCTTCATTTTGTCCCATATCAGTAGAATCCCCCCGGTTGCCCCCACGGAATGAACTGCAATCCAGCTTCGATTACTGAAATGGCACACACTGTCAACTACCTCCTTGTTAACGTTCGATAGCTTAGTCTCCTGCAAAATAATTATCTTAGGATTATACTTGCGCACTAACTCTCTCATCATACGTCTTCTATCTCTTCCCCCTAACCCCCTTATGTTCTAGGAAAAAATGATGCACTTCATGTTTGACTCACAAAATTGCCTCTTGTTTAGACCCCTCCCCAGCCGCTAATTCCCTTTTCCCTTAGGACATCCCCTAGGTAAGGTTTTTTAACTCCCTCGGCACACAACGTCTCGTATCACTCCCCCTTTTGCCCCCACCCTGACTGTCATCTTCCTCTTTTCTAGTTCAGCAAAAAGTTCCCATGCCATTGATTCTAATCCTTCGAAGGAAAGCCCTAGAACAACATTGACCTCTTCAATTTTTTCCATCACCCATTCTAAAACCACATTAATAGGTGGTTCCTCTGACACCAGTACAGGCCATCCCGTATGAGCCAATTGTTGGCCTTTGCCTAACTTTACCGACTCGCCAATCGACCTTTGGAATCCCTCCTCGATCTGAGCACTCTCTTGAAACCAGATCCCGCTTCCTTCCTCTTGACTAGTTGGAAGATCACTCCATTGCTTCCTTCCTTTTGGCTAGTTGGAAGATCACTCCATTGCCTAGGATCTCACAGAGCCAACCCTTGTTCCAACCCAGCTATACTGCGCTGTGTAGTAGAGTAACTATGAAACTCCTCATCAATCCCCCTGCTAGAAAGCATTTTAGTCCACCCCACATCCCCCGACTATCCCAGTGATCCCCTGTATGCTCCGTATGAGTCAGAAAATCTTGCTCCCACCCTGGTGAAAACTCCAAACTATCGATGCTGCCAAAATCGCCTGCTAGGTTGGCCCCATCTACCTGTACTAGGGCCAAATCCAAAACAAAATCCAAACCTCTGCCATTGCCCAATGACCTACTCGGTGATTTTCTAAGCCTAGCTTGCTACCATTGCTCTCTGAGCCTATTAGGCCTTCCTCTTGACTGGCAATTATCATCGTCCCTGCTCCAACCTTATAGCCTTTCACAGGGACAGGAGGTAAAACCTAGTTTGCCCAAAATATGGTCTCTCCCTTGCTAGGATCTGACTCCACAGGACATGTTCTCTTGTTAGTAGAGATGACCAAAACCTGTTGATTGCATTTGCCACCCCCAATTGTTGCTCCATGATGTTGTTATCCTCCCCGCGAGAGCCAAAGCTCCTTTCCTCAGATTCCATCGTTAAATATCTCATCTCCCTCTCTTTACTAACGCACGCAATCCCCTCTGCTAAATTGGTAGAGCTTTTGAAGCCCTCCCGATTTGAACAATTCTCCTCCAGCCCCTCGCTCAACTAATTGAAAGCGCAGGGGTCCTCCTGATTTTGTAAATTGCCGCCAAGCCCCTATGTCCCTTGGTCTCTCTTCTACGCCCCCTCATAATTCTCAGAATTACCCCCGACCCCTCCGTCTTGATGAAAGGATGCCAGTACCCATTTTTTCATTGAAAATTCCTCATTTACCCCCACTCGAGATGGGGGAAGCCCTAAAGGCTTCTTGCAATTTTTCCTTCCTGCCACCGCTCTATTTCTTGTCACGACTTGCAACCACTTTCCTCCCTTCTCTGACACCACTCGCTGAGTAGGGATGTGCGCTCCTCCAGTAATGGTCACCTGGGGCACACGTGTCGCCATGCCAGACCAAGCACCACTTTTCTCGCCCATATTTTGAAATTTGAAAGTCTCATCGGAAACATTCTGAGCACCCACTGGCGACGACCCCCCTTCCGACTTCAGTGGCTCCACATCGATCACCAGATTAAATCTCCTGCCCCTGTCAAACAGGGAAATCACTCAAAGAATCCTCTCAAAGGGGCCTCCTCGTACACCAAGTCTCGCTATCCTACCTGAGCTTAGGCATAGTGTTTCATCATCGACACTCTCAAAACCACTGCACAAGCCCCCAATTGCCCAGAAGAAGCCCCTGGACCACAGGTGAAGGGGGAGGCTATAGACTCTAATCCAACTCGTGTTTTTGATGGACTCATTCCCGAGAGTGTTTATCTCCGGCTTCTATTCTTGAACTCCAATATGCCTCCCCTTCCGCCCCCTTGTAGGTAACAAAGATTAACAACCATCGTGACCTCCTTCTTTGACTCCATAAACACTACACAACTGTGTTCCCCTGGAGAGTTCCATTTGGGTTTCTTCTTCAAGTGCAAGGTTTCCATAATGCGCTCATTGACTTCTTCCCACCCTGGTAAGCTGTCTTGTCTGGTGTAAACCACCACTCTCTCCTAGAATCCAAAAAAGACCCCCTTGGTCCATACACCGTTTTTATCCCTAATCTCCCATCCTCCTTGACAATCTCCCCTGCAATCCTGGGACTCCATCTGCTGATCACCTTGCTCCAGGTCCAACTCCTTTAACGACCTCCTGGGCTCCTTCCCCTGCTGCGAAGGCTCCAATGAACCTGGAAGCACAACCACCATCCTTCTCTCTGCCTCGTTCAATTCAAGGATCCCTTAATGAAGATTCTTCCACCCTATCTGATAAGTCCCCTCCGGGATTCTAATAAACTTCTGCTTCCCTAACTCTTTAACCATAGATACCTATACATACCAGCCCCTTTCATTTTCCTTCCTTCTGAATAACAACACCTTATGACCTTTCTGAACCCTCACGAGTTTCGTCTGTTGGGACATAGTGATTGCCTCCTCTAGGCAGTCAACCACCTAGAGAGCATTTCTCTCTAGTAGCTGGATTCGAGCCTGGTAGCCTACTCCACTTTCAATGATCCTAGTCACCTTCTCCTTCCCAACCCAATCAATCACCGTCTCAAAAGTTTTAGTTTCGACTAGGGTTAGCTTCTTTAATTTGTTTGGAGACTGCCATTTAGACTCCTTAGAAAGGTCTTCTCATCACATTAATTTTTAACCAAAGAAATTGAACCGTAAGGCTTAAGCTTCATGCTTTTAGAGCTTCTTAAGTTTAATTTTAATTACTGCCCTGTCTTACCAGAATCTTGGAAATGCAACCACCACTGTTTAACCATCTTTACAAACCCATCTTGCTTTAGCCACATATTTTCCAATTTGAAAGGATGAGGGTCTAACTTTGGCAGCTTTCCATTGGGATCAGGTCATACTTAAAAAGTTTTCCTTTTTCGTCTTTCTTCCAACCCAATACTCATTTATATCTTTTTTTTTTTTGGGTCGGTTATCTCTCCTAGTCAAGCCATTCTCCTTTGGGACATCGGCCAAGCAAAGCCAATAAAGAAACAAATATGTTCAACAAGCAAAATGAGAGAATTACTCCGGGGGGAGGCAGGAGCCACATCTAGTACTAGATGAATGATTTGAGCGATATGCCCCAGTTTTTTTTCATCCCCAAGAGTTTTCTCACTCCTTCCTTTTATGGACATTGTCTGTATGCGCCCTGAATTCGGAGCGTCACATTGACACTCGATCCATATTCCATAACATATACAACCATTTAATCGTTGTATAGTGTCATAGTCTATTACATTCATTTTTATGCGGAAGCGTGAAGACATTTACTTATGCCTCTTTATTTTAGACATAGGCCCTGTATCATTAAATCATAAATATTGATTCAATACCTTTACCTTTAGCAAATGCATATTTCATTTAATAAACATATAACCATAACCATTCATAACAATATAATGTACGGCGTAAGCATATAACCATAGTCCTTTCCTGGTTCCATTCATTCACATAGTTACGTAGGGGAATAATAACCATCTTTTTACTGATATTCACATTACCATGTCCATAAAAGTAAAGAACCATCTGTCATATACTCCTAATCAAAGGTGGGAGTCCCAAAATCCATAATATGCCTATTACATCATAATCCGTCATAACAACATTTATTACATTCATTCGAATAAAAGAAGACACTAAAATATAAAGTCCCCATCCCATCTCATATCACACTCATCCCATCTAACATGAATCATCTCCATGTATCATCAACCCATCACATACCATTGTAACCTATGCTAATTGGGGTGAGTTTGACGGACTCAACAAGTACAAATACAAACCATATCCAAAAGGGCAGATATAATTTGCACACAGGTTTCTCTTATGTAAGTAAACATGGATAACAATGTGAAGCTCAAACCATAGGAAGCAATAGCATATGAGTCCATGGATACATTTAAATAAGCCATATAACCATAATCAATGCCATGGACAATAAAGAAGTACATGTACAATGTAATGATAAGTGTAACATCGTTCACCTTTAGAATTAGTCAATATATCATTATTCATATTCATTTCCATATTTCTTATCAATAGTTCACTCACTTATTATCAAGATTTGAATACATTCATATCACATAGTTTGTTTGTTTATAGACTTGATCAATGTCTTATTCATTAATTCGTATTACTTGTCAATATATTTTAAAGATTTAATCATTATTCTCCATTGTAGTGACCCCAATGGGAGGTCCCGGAACAATGTTCAATAAGGTTTAATAGGTGCAAATGAAGGGGAAAGGCACAAGCCAAGTCAACAACATAAACTTTCATTGTTACGACCCAATGGTAGGTCCCAAGACAATAACCAAAGGGGTTCAATGAGTCAATGTGTTCAAAAGCAGTATTAAAAGGGTTTATAAGGATTCAATACCATAAATGGATCAATTTCCATTGTTTAGACTCAATGGGAGGTCCCAATACGATATTCAAAGGTTCAATGATTCAAAGTTCAATAGAATTCTGCTTTGCTTTGACTCAGCCAGGGTTAGGTCCCTTCCTTGTTTTGACCCAAGGTTAAATCACTTGTTTAGACCCAAGGTTTAAGTCATCCAAATATAATTTTGCCCTGTTTTGACCTAAGGTTAGTTCTCTTCCTTGTTTAGACCCAAGGCTAAGTCCTTTCCTGGTTTAGACCTAAGGTTAAGTCCTGGTTAGACCCAATGTTAAGTCATAGAACTCTGTCCATGGTTCAATAATTCAATAAGGCTCAAAGAGGGTTCAATAGTTTAAAGATTTAATGACATTTCAAAGTTCAATAATCAATAGAGACATATCAAAGGATATCAATAGTCAATTCGGGTTCTCATGACATATGAAAGAAGATTGCATGGTTCCATATGTTTTGAACATGATACATTCACATTTTATATTCAATTAGTCATAATTCATTCATATAGATCATATATGATCATTACTTTACGTAGATTTCCATAATTCATAGTTATGATCTTTCATATCATGAGATACTTGCTTTGTTCAAAGGATTCAAAATTTTCAATCATTGGTACATATTTTATAGTTCATTTGTAAAATTCAAAGGTTCAGTCATACTTTATTTCGGTTAAGACATTTTTTCATGTTCAATTTCATATTAGTTCAATGAAATTCACATTTTGTTATGATAAATCAATAAGATTCACTTAATTCAATCACATCTTGTTTCATAACAATCAATTTCATAGAGATTTTTATCAATTCGATTTTAGATCCATGTCAATTGCATGTGTAACATATGAATTTCAAAGGAAAATTTCATGGATCTATCAATAAAGAGAAATATGAGATCAAAACATATTTAGGTTCAATATTTATAGTAATTCACATGAAATTTCAATAGAAAACATTGATTCAACAAAGAAATTTGACATAAGTGATGAAAATATCATCCAATTCACATGAGATTCACTTATAGTCATAGCAATCATTAAGATGGAGTAAAACTCTCATGGTTTCCAAGTCAAAATCATTCCAACAGTGGGATTCATCATCAAATCATAAGGATCTACAATAAACAAAAGAGAAATTGACATTAGTTTGTAGGAGTACTAACTATCATTTTTTTTTTTGCCTAAGCCTTCCACCTCAATCGCTCAAATACACTCCCTCTGGAGAAATTAGTGTAGATCTAATATCAAATGTGTAAAACTAAGAGAATCAAGGAGTAAAATCACTTAATCTAGCAAAACTTTACAAGATTGGGTTGAACTTATCAAATTGGAAAAAAATTTCTCATCATTCCTTCCAAAATTTCCTAATTCTCTCTCTCTCTCTTTCTTTCTATGTTTTAAGAGGTAAAATAAACCTAAATGAGGTCATTTAGTGGTTATAAGTCATTACAAATGAGATTCCACTCGTGTAGGGGTCAAATATGAGCAAGTCACGTCATAAAAGTGGCAAAAATCGTAATTTTTAAACATTTCAGCATTTCTTGGCATGTTGTGATCAATTATGAGATATGTGATTGATCACGTATCTCCTAGATATCACCCAAGGACCCCACTGCTTCATTCATGATTGATTAGGCCAAAATCAGGCTTTCGTGATCAATTATGCGATCCATGATCGATCGCACTTTTCCCAGAAAATCCTGCACAAATACTCTCCAGTAAAACAACTATTATTTTCTCTACAAAACTCTGAATTACAAACTGTTTGATGCGCTGGAAAGTAGACTTGAAGGCCTTTCTAACAAGGTATGACTCATCCTCTAATTCACTCGGGATTGGTGTCAATGAGCTTGGGAAGTTATCCCAAATACGCATTCAGAACAACTTTGAAACTTGACAAGTTCATGGTCTAACTTGGGTTCTACACTTCTAAGTTAGTCCAAAAGGTTCCTAAACCACTCTAAAGTTTGTTTAAACATGTGCAAATGACAATTTTACCCTTACACATGTAGAATTACATTTTTACCTTTTTAAAACATTAATCATGTATAAGGGTAAAATTGCCTTTTAAAATTTTTAGGAAGTTAATTGTGGTGTTTGAGACCCAATAGAATGAATTAGAAGTGAGGAAAACAAAAATAAGTGCTGAACTTGTCAAGTTCTAAGTTGTTCCAAGTGTGTTATTAGGGTAATTTTACAGAAAAACTTGTACCAATCCCGAGACAATTTGGGTACAAACCATATATCATTAGAAAGTTCTTTGAGTTTACTTTCCAACACCTCAAACGGTGTGTAATTCGAAGTTTTTTTAGAGAGTTATGATCGTTTTATTGCAAGGTGTCTACGCTGAAAATTTAGAGCACACCACCCCTGTCCGGTCTGGAGATCGGAGACAGGTTAGGGGTAAGACCGAGGCATAACCCTTTTGGAAGATAGAGCCAAGCCCTTGGGAGATTCTCTAACCAGTCACCAATCCTACGATCAGTCAAGTCTTGACTGGTCTCTAACCTTATGACCGGTCAGGACTAGAAAAGTTGGAAACATTCTGAAACTCATACAAAATGATGTGGCTTTCTTTTGTTTGACCCCCACACATGGGAGATCTCGTATGTGATGAATTGTAACCACTCTATGACTTCATTTGGGTCTATTAGAGTTCTTAGAACATAGAAAGGAAGAAAGAGAGAGAATTGGGAATGAGGAGAAATTCTTCCCTAATTTGATAAGTTTAACCAATTTTTGAGAGTTTTTGCTAGATTGGGTGATTTTCTTCATTGATCTTCTTAGTTTCATTCATTTGATGTTAGATCTATTATAATATTGTAGAACAAGGTGATTTGAAAGATTGAAGTGGAGTTTTGGCAAAGAACTAGGATTTGGAAGGATCATAAGTAATCTTGTTTACTATGTGTGATGTGATGTGTTTTTCCCTTTTGATTTTCAGCTTATGTGATGTTATCCATGAAATTCTCTAAGATTATTGGAAATCCTTGAATTAAATCCATTAAATCATGCTAGATCTATAAATTCTAGCTTGCTTGGTAAGTATTCAGCTCTCTATGCTTGGTATAACCTATTTCTTATTAGAACTTCTGAAAATTTTGTAGATCCATGCTTTAAACCATTGAATCTTATTTGATCTTTGATCTACACCTATTTTGTGAAAGGTTATTGTTTTTAAACATTATGTGAACTGATTTCTTTCACTGAATCCTTTAGATCATGTGAAATCTGAATGTTTCTCATGTAAATGTTTGAAAATCTATGTGAAATTGTGAATCCTTTAAGAACTACACTATTAATGATCAAATTGATAGGTAATCTTGCTTTGCCTTTTGTTTTGGACACTAGATGTGGAATTCGGTTGATCTCTACGCTTGGATTCATTGAAAAATCATTTGAACTTTTAAATTTCTATAAACTTGTATTGAACTCATTGATCTTATTAAACTCTATATTCCTTATGTGATCGTATAAATTGTGGACCATCGAATCCTATTACATGCTTTGAATCATTGATTTTATGTGAAATCTTAGTGAATTATTGTGACTCCAGTTTTATGAATATTGAATCATGTACTAACATTGAATCTAAAGAAATCATGTCTTTGGAATGATTGAATCGTGGTACTACTATGCATATGTTCGTTTTATGCATTATAGAAATATTTTTATTATCAAAACTATATGAACCTCCAAACTTATTGATGCCAACCCTATTGGACTTCAAACCTTTGACCCATTTTAGGCCCCGTCATAGGGCTAAGTGTGATCATCAATTATGTGGACTTTGACACCGGGTTAAGTGTGTCCTTTGACTTTTTGGGCCTACTCACAAGGCTAAGTCTGAGAAAGTACTTTGGATATGCTCTTTGATTTCATGGATATTGACCCTGCTTCTATGGATTATCAAAAGATTATGACCCTACCCTTGGGGTTACAACAAGGACATTGGCCCTATTTATGGTGTTTGACACGAGATTTGGACCCTACCTGTGAGGTTGATTAAAGCATACAGATACTTCGAACCTTTGGACATTGAACCTTGGACCCTTCGAATATTGAACTCCGAATACTTTGAATATGAAACTTCGAACACTTTAAACTATGTGAACTCCAAACACGTCGAACATTGAACTCCGAGTACTTTGAATATGGAACTTTGAACACTTTGAACTATGTGAACTCCGAACACTTCGAACATTGAACTTCGAACTCTTTGAACCATGTGAACTCTGAACCATTTTGAAACATTGAACTTTAAACATTTTGAATCATTGAGCATCGGATCTTTTGAAACTAACATATGTCATTGAATTTATAGACTTTGATTTTTGTATTGAATTACTTGTATGGACACTGATTCTTCCTCGGTATTTAGTATTGAACTTCGAATTATGAAATCTGAATTCTCTATTGGAACTTAGAACTTTGTGTTGGACCTTTAACTTCAGTTTGATATTTGATTGTTATTCAGTTTGTACTAGCATCATTATGATTAGTATTTCTATTTTTGTTTAGTTATGTATTGACCTTTAAACTTCTTAGTACTCAAATTTATCCTTTGCTTCATATTATCTATAGTCAGTTAGAATGCTTACAGATTGGGATTAACCCAGCCGTTTTGTTTTTCAGACTAACTATGATTGCAAGTCTTCCATTCTAGTGACTTGTTATGACATTCTCAATTTTGTTGTTTATTCTTTCATTGTTGTTTTAGACATATATGAGACCCTTTTTAGTCTGTACTTTATGAATATTATGTATTTATTTCCCTTGTTTATGATTTGGGTGGAAGGACACCCCATTGATGATTTGATGTAGACTGTTGATTTCTACTATATGTAGATGTTTTAGTACTATTTTGGATTTATATTGGAGACTTACGGTATTTTCTGCTGTGTCTTATTGGTTATTAGACTATTGTGAACTATTGGACATTGAATTACGCTTTTGCAATTATCGAACTTAGAATGTGATTATGTGAGGATCTTTGCTATTGAACTTTGACTATCAAATTATGATCGATTCAATGTAATGATCTGAATTCGGGGTGCATATAGATCCTATCCAAGTCTGGGTTTGGGGGCGTTACATCATGGGTTACTTTCATGCCATAATGCTTGGTACTTAGACATTGGCTCAAGGCATTTTCTTTACCCTTTCTTACACTGAAAAAGTAAGGTTTTGGGTTTTCTATGCAGATATGCAAGTTCTCTTTAGTTTTTTGTCTGAAGCTATTCTTTGTGCATGCGATTTGATTAATAGCATGCACTCCCGTGTATTGAATGTTCAACAAGATAAGAACTTAGTCAAAGATAGGCCTTGGAAGAGATTCACCTTTTGAGGTGGAAACTACTCATCCCATTCCGATGAACGGAAGAACCTATCGAGCTTACTTAAACTGGGAGAATCTTGTAAATTAAACCAAGTATAGTAGAGACCATGGTTCAAAATCTTGTGCGATACGGCCCGTATCGCGCGAGAAGTATTGGTACCACAGGTCTGCGACACGATATAACCCTATACAACGAGATTTCGAGATATGGACAGGTTATCGTGAGACGTATCGTGCGATACGCATGCGTCTTGCGATAACATGTCTATTATGGTCTTTTTTTGTTTAAATAGCTTCAGACATGCGATACAGGGAGGTATCGCGTGCCACGTCTCGCAGACTCACACCCCCGTATCGCAGCTCATAAAAACCCTCTAAAATCCAGTTTTTTTTTTGCAATTTCTTGCTTCACTTACTTTTTAGAGACTAAATCTAAGACTCCATTTGAATTTATTTTGTTTGAAAAGGGAGATTTGAGCCGGATTGATGGATCAAACCCGAAACCCCAAATTTCAACAAAAGCTTCGATAATCTCTCTATTTCTTCCCTATTGCTTGTGAATTTTTTATATGTTATATGTTTATGATAGATCTATACATTCCTGGAAATTTTTTTCGGAAAAAATATATTTATTTAAATTTTTTTTCCAAAAAATCAAAAAGTTTAAGAAAAATAAAAAAATTACATGAAATGAGGATTTTTTGGTCTAATTTTTTTATATGTTATAATACATATCATTTTGCACATAATATGTCAAGTTGGTAGATTTCTGAAAATAAAATATTTTCTATATTTATTTAATATTTAAATATTTTTAAAAATGCCAAAAAGTGCACATAATATATCAATTCAATTTCTCTATGACTTTATCTTATCGTATTATATTTCTCTTTTCTCTATTCTAGTTTCACACTTTCACTGTTGTAGTTTACTTTTATAATACTTATGGATGTGGATTTATAGTTTTTTTTTTGCAATGTGTTGTGTTATTTACTTATTTATCAACCTTTTAACACTTAAAATTCTGCACACATGCGATAACGAGTGTCACGAGGGCACCGATTCCCAACTATTGATACCCAAATGTGTAATGAAGTATAATGGTTTATGAGTATTTAATAATGTTTATTATAGCATTTCCTAAGATTACATTCAAAAATTCTAAGGCTTACATAGTGTTTCCATAGATTCCATAAGCGACAACGGATTTCATAAAGGTGACCAATTTCCCAACCATCATAGATGGTTGTTTTCTATATTTAATGATTCCTAAGTATGAATTAGTGATTATTCTATAAAATCCTAAAGTTTCAAATCAAAATTCTTTGATTTGACTTATCTCACCCATCTCTCGGTTTCAGATGCCGTATTTTCGCGATATGCTGCGATACGCGAGACTTACCCGTATCTTGGGTCCACGATACGCGATACGAGTCGCAATAACGAGATTTTGAACCTTGATGGGGACAAGGTTGGAACTTTGGAAGTAAAACAATACATTATAACTGGTAGTTCTTACTCAATCAGGTGTAATTGGATCTATAAGATGACATAAATAGAAAGGATAGTTGGGCAGTCAAGACTTGCATGTAGAAGTGAGATACAGTACAAACAAGAGTTTTGGAAAGGGTATGAATGAAAAACCATTCTTCTGTATGCAGCTGATAAAAAAGAACTTCCTGAAGATGGCCAACAAATCCAAAAGCAAAGAAAATCTATGAAAGGCAGGATTTCATATCATTACAGATGCATTCTTTGATGAAGTAATAGAGGAGGAATGCACAAGATCAAGTTGGTAGTTTCCTTTAAGGTTGAACCAATACCTAACAAGATGAAGTAAAATCCGAAGTCAATATCACCATAATTGGATTTTCAAAGAAGCAAAATAACTATATACTCTTGAAGATCTTATATCCAAGAATCTTAAGATAGTACAGCTTGAACATAAGATGAAGAGATCTTTACATCGTAGCATGAAGATCGACCCAACAAATCATTGCATCTACTAAGAACATTTTACTGGTGAAGTTCAAATTGCCTCTTTATCAAAAGGAGTAACAGAAGAAGAGCAATGTTGTGCTGTGTATATTGCACATGGGTGATATGGTGATCAATAAGAGTGACTAGCAAAACGATTTATGTATAATTGGAAAACTTTGAAATGAATAGACCAGAAAGTCCAGTAAAGTAACTGGAATTGCAGAAGAGAAAAGAAGAGTATCTTTCTGATCCCGTGCACAAGCTTTCTATCAAAACCTCTTTCTTGCAAAGAAAGTTTCAATTGAAGTGGCCTTCATTGTAAGGTAAATTTTGTATATAAAAAAAATCTCAAATAAACATTAAATAACATACTAATAAGGCGATAATATGTTTCTTGGCTAATGTTTTCCATTTATTTTTCCACTCTCTGTTTCATTCCAAGGTTTAACAGGATAGAAGTAATTCAGGAGTCTTAAAGACCCAATTTGAGTAAAGGTGCCCGATAAAATTCAACTAACTCTACAGCGCAGGGAAACGATCTGAGAAAATACCTAGTAATGAATGCAGTTAAAGTAACAGAACCCGCATAATTTGAGTACAGGCATCATTCTTCTCATCCTACAAAGCAAGGGGGAAATTCAAGAAAATACCTAGTAAAATTTTCAATTAAAGAAACAGAGCATACATTGATGATATTAGGATGCCGGAAATGAAAGAGCAACGCAACCTCTGACGTAAACTGTCTTTCCAACAGAGTAGCCAAGCTCTCGTCTTCCTCAGGTTGGCTTATCAGCTTGATCGCCACGTCTCTCTGCTTGTATGTCCCGCGATAGATCCGACTGTGGCGTCCAGATGCAAACTTACACCCAATGAACAGCTGAGACAAATCGGCGCTCCATTCTTCCTCTCCTTCTCCTTTTATCTCTGCACCAGAGGACACCAAGTACTTCGACCAAGAAGCGGCTCGCTGATATTCTCCAAGGGAGAACCTCGTTTCAGATCTACCATGGTGCGATATCTGCTTAAACCACTGAAAACTCTTCATCGATCCGAACCAACACTTGTTAAAATCATCAAACTCCACTCGTCTCTTCAAAATCAGCTAAAACACCACAGAGTTAAACGAAGTCTCACATCGAGAGGCGGAAGCTGAACAGGATTAAGCTGGGAAGTTGAAAGTTGAAAGATTTCCGATTCCAACTACATTTCGGATATTATCAAACCCCCTCGTGTGAACACACAGATCGTGAGCATTCAAACACATAAATCCTTCATTTACCCAAAGATCTGAAATCAATCTCCATATCTAACCCCGAAATCAAAGAAAAAATACACCGTTTTCCTTCAAAAAACTCAAAATCAAATTCAAACTTTACTATACTAAGAAACCGTACTAGTTTAGAAAAAAACTCCCTATTTCACATCTAATCTCCTAATTTCTCTGAGACAACAGAGGAAACAGTGATTCCTCTCTTCAAGCCTCAAATCTCCAGCTCGAAACCAAAAGTTCAGAAAAACTTAAGCGGAATGAACTATCCTCCATTGTTTTAAAGCTAAATTAACTGAAAAGACGATATTTTTTTTTTGAATTATCTAAGTTAAAGCTCCGACTCTCTCTTAGGTCATGATCAATCGGTTTCTCAGTAATCTCTCAGTGAAAGTAGGTGCATTTCTAGGGTTTCAATGCAAATTTACAGGAGAGAGAGAGAGAGTCGGGTGGTTGTTGGGTGGTTTTTTCTGGTGCAGTGAAAACACGGCGGCTCTCACTCTTCCCTAACATGGGACGATTCAATTCCGAGGGGACAAACCGGGTCCTCTGATCGAGACTGCATCCTATTCTAACTTAAATACCTTCTGTGTTCCTTAGAATTTCAGAAATGCCATTCCATATCCTTTCTCATTTTTTGACTGGAATACCCCTCCTCGTTTTCTCCCATTATCTTTCGTTTCCTTTGCTGCCCCATATAGCCAGCAGCGTGATTGATTGTCAGTCACACGTCTTCTCGACATAAGGGGATGTTTGGATTTGCCGATTTTTATTTTCTTGTTTGGTAAGGTGTTTGGATTAGCTATGTGGCCAGTGGTGTGGGCAAGCTCTTTTAGCGCTTTGAAAGGTCCGTAGGCCAAACCATTGGCAACTGCGTTTTTGGTCATTGTTGGGTTACGGTATCGGACAGCTAGAAGCAAACATTAAAACCTCTAGAGTAGCCGGATTGGGGATGGCTTGCTTGCTAAGTGACAGCACTTTCAAAAACATGCTGCTCACTTTCTTTTTCGCATCTAAGTGGTTTCTCCCTTGTAGAATAATGTAACGAGCTAGATCCAATCCGATTTGATATTGTCAGTTCGGGTTCCAACATGGGGCCACTCTTCTGTTCCGGTTTTGTTTTTCAAATGCTCCAAGAAGGGACCATTATCCGAAAACACGTCAAACCAACTTGAGGGGTGCTTACATGTAAGCGCAGATCCCTCTCAAATTAAGAGAAGTGAGAAATTACAATCCACTCTCTTAGGGTCACACGTCTCTCTTAGGGTCACACGTCTCCATGTATACATTATAAAATTTATCCAACTCTGATACCAATTATAATGAATTAATCCAACTTTGTTTGATATCATTCAGTTCAAAGCGTTGCAACATGGGGCCACTTTCTTTTCCTTGGTTTTGTTTTTCAGGAGTCGCAATAAGGGACCATTCACAACAAACCAAATTGAAGGATGCTTACATATAAATATATATTCCTCTCAAGTTAAGAGATGTGAGATTTTAAAATATAAAAAGTAGGTTTTCAAGGTTAATTTATAATCTTTTTATAAGAACTCTTTTCAAAGCTTTAATGGCTAACAAAATCTAAAACATACAACTATATACACAATTGATCCTCCTCATTTCCATGTTCTGGTTTATAGGGAAAATTTTCTGTCATTTTTTGTTGGAAATGACGACATCATTAGTTACTCCTTTCGTCGTCTTCTTCAACCAAACCAAAACAAATGGAACCGTAAAAAAATGCATTCTTGAAGAGTTTGATTATTTTTTAAGATGCATTGTCACTATGCCACAAAAGATCATGGTTGGTTAAACAATCAAAGCCTTCGTAGAAAATTATGGAACTCGTCAATCTTTAACCAAGCTCAAACAACAACAGCTACATCAAAAAACTATAGCACTTTGTTGGCATATATGGTTACATTGCAATGGGTGTGTGTTCCATAGTGTTATTGTTGGCATCATTCTAAAAAATTGTCTACAAAAGGGCGACACGTAGATTTTAATGAAATCTAGAAATAGTGTTATAGATAAGAACATGTGACGGAGCTAGCGTTAAGGCGTGCATCGCGATAGGTAGCATACAACAAAGGTGAATGAACATATCCACAAAGTAGATCAGATGAAACCACTACACACCCCACTACAGGCATCTGCCGCAATCAGGGGTGGGACCAGGATTTTCATGTAAGGGGGGAGAAGCCAAAGGATTATGTGCATCCCCTTAACGGATGCCAATGATGCGCATACAATCAGAAACATCAAAAAAGTGAAAAGCACCCCCAAAAAGTGTAAATCACTTTTTCAACATGACATGTCACTTACTGGTCGTGGGCACACTGTTGACACCCATTAAGGGGCACACCTAATCCC
>JAOXJP010237670.1:0-23671 GCA_025762735.1 Platanus orientalis | reverse complement strand
ACCCAGTAACGGTGCCGCAGCCGCAGCCGCCGTCGCTGACCCTCGATGTTCCTGGACCTCCAGAGGACCTCACCCTATTAGACAGCTGTTCCACGCATGTCACATCATTGATCTGGTAGCAGATTATATTTATTTGTTTATTTTATATATTTGGTTATTTATTTGTGTTATTCCTTACGTGCGTATTGTGCTAACATTGTTTCTTTTTTTTCTTTTACAGGAGCGTGAGCCATTGAAATGTATTAGTCACGCAGACAAATTTAATGAGTGATAGGTAGAGGGTCGGGATGTCCAGAACTCTTTAAGTTTACGGAGTTGGTGGGGCAGTCAAGTCTACACCCCTTAGTGCATGCATCATATTGGTCTGTCAACCAGGTAATCATCTCTGCCTTTGTTGAGTGTTGGTACTCTGAGACCAACACTTTCCACATGTCGTTTGGGGAGCTGACGATCACGTTTGATGATGTCTACACTTTGCTTGGGATTCCAGTGACAGGGACTCCCATCCAAGTTGAGCCAACCAAGTTATCTAACGGAGCGGCTGAGACACTACTGACCAAGACACTAAGGGTTACGGTGGAGGAGGCACAGGATGAGTTGGATAAGGCACAGGGTCAGGCAGTGAGGATGGAGTGGTTGAGGCTCAAATTTTCAAGGGTTACTGATGTCTGGAGTGAGGATTAGATTCGATATGCTGCAAGGGGCTATTTGTTGTATATTTTGGGGTATACTCTATTTGCAGACAAAACATGTACACTAGTGCCCATTTGTTTTCTTGTGTTGTTACGGGACTTAGATAAGGTCCATACATATGCATGGGGTGTTGAAGCATTGGCTTATATTTATCATCAGCTCAGGATTACTAGCCGGATTCAGGTCAAGCAGATGGTAGCTTATGTTACATTGCTCAAGAGATGGATTTAAGAGCACTTTCATCCCTTAAAGCCACATCGTAACATGGACTTCTTTGATCACCAACCACGTGTGCAGCATTAGAGACCACGCAAGGAGAGGGGGTCCTTTGGGGACAATTTGAGGGCTTTACGAGAGACTATTAATGCATGGGTGATCCATGAAGTATTCTTAGTTATTTTTTAAGACATTTTTAATATGTTATTAATGTATATCTTGGTACATGTTGGTAGTTTATGACAATCTTTATTATTTTAACGTACATTTTATTTAGTTTGTGCAGGTGAGATGGACACCATACACCGATTATAGGGAACACCATGCATTTTAAGACATTACATACTTTCATGGGTTATTGAGTTTCTTGGAGATCGCGGAGCCTTATCATCCCATGTGTGCCCTATGGTAGTTTGAGCGGCACCAGGTCATCTCCCCGCTCCTATAGCCCTTACTCGAGGTATTCGGGGTGCGTCCACTGGCACGTATCGGCCGGTATATGCATATTTAGAGCAGTTCTGGAAGGTGTGCAAGAGTCAAATGCTATCTAATGTGCATAGATCTATATTAGCTACGTACCCCTTCGAGTGTGCCATTGATTATATGTAGTGTTATCAGCGTATGTCTCATATACACGTGCAAAATCCACTCTATCGATCTAGCAGTGCACCCCGGCCACCGACGCAGGGTACCATGCCCGTCGATACTGTCATCCAGGTATACCATTTAATGTTTGCATGTTTATGTTAGTTACTTTTTTAATCATTGAAAATGTATTCATCATAAACTTCTCGGTATGTTTTATTTCAGCACAATGAGCGTGCATTGCAGATTATTCAGTCTCATATGGATGGCGGTATCGAGGAGATGCCGAGAGATAGATTGATCAGTGCATTATGTCGTGTACGATAGGTTTTACGAGATGGCATCGACACCGCGTCCCCAGATCCCCATGCCTCATCTTCATCGGTGGCACAACGCCCAAATGCTCCTCCACATGCTCCACAAGCCCCAGCTTGCACTACTCCACAGGCCTCACCTCCTCCCAAGGCTCCACAGGCTCCACCTCCTCCTCCCAAGGCTCCACAAGCCCCAGTTCCTTCTCTCAGTGTATGTTCGTTATTAGTACCGATCGGTATACTTGCTCTAATGGATGGCAGCAGTGGCAACCAATAAACGAGGAAGATGACGTGACGCAAGGGATGACTCCATATGCAAATATTTATTGTTTTTTATATTGTACAGGTGATGACCCCTACATACTTTGTACTTCATTATATTTTGTAATACTTTATATGATTACATGCACTGAAACACTTTATATGTAATGAGCAGTTGTTTTTTGTGTTAGTTCTACTACAAAACATCTTGTCTTTATTATGTTTCAATTACAATTAATGGCCTTAAACATCAAAGGCTGATATGCTGATGCTTTCGAGAAGGGGACCATTGGATGGAGAGGGGGCTTTGAAGGGATGATTGTCATATGGCATGTAGAGCCCACCATCGAAAATGGGTGGTGGAGAGGAGGTTCGAATGTGAGGGTGTGGAGACACCTTAGCCACACACATGTGAGCTGAGTTAGCTCCATCTCATTAGCTAAAATGGATGGAGGGTTGGATGGATGTCATGTGGCAAGGGGGGAGAAATGGAGTTTAGGGGATCAATGACTACTCATCAAACAGGGGTTTGAGATGACATCAAATCAAAGACCCTAGTTCAAACCCATTTTCAGGATATTTTAGGGAGCATTTATGAGAGCATTTAATGAGGGAAGAGAATTCCTGGGAAGTTTCCTAATGAGGGTTATTTGGTAGAAAAATAGACTAAATGGGGTGATGATGGATTTGGGTGATTAAGGCATATTGAGCCTCTGATGGTCGTAGCCTGGGTGAGTCTTTCGAAGGTCTGAGAATTAACAAAACTAGCTAGTGATTGTTCTAAATCTGGATCTTCGGAGACTTTCTAAGAGCTATTCGGAGAATTCTATTTTGTTAGTGAGGATTTTGAAGATAATCATGGTTAGAGGGTGTAGGATTTGATTTGGGGTCATTTACGAGACGCAGGAAGTTCTTATGATTCATTGAGGTCGATACGAAAGCCCCTAAGGTAAAAGAAAATTTACCTTTTTTAAACTTTAATTTTTTTATTTTATTATTATTATTTTACAGCCTTGAGATGCCAAACAATAAAAAGAATAAATACAAAATAAAAAAAATTCAATTTCATTAATATATATAAAAATTACATAAGTTATAGTATATGTTTTTTACATGATCCCAAAATATGACTACAAGGATACAATACAATAGATGTGCAACAAAAAAATACATCAATCGTTGCTCAAGTCTATAGACTCCTGCGTTGCAACACTCGAGCTGACAACAAATCTAAACTCTTTGATCCTTTATACGATGGAAACGCCCAACCCAACATGTTGTTATATCTATATCTATACCAAAATGTCGTTATGGAGGGGGATTGGACGACCAAACATCATGATCACCTGGACAAAGTGGTTTCTGTTGACGAAACCAATGGCAATTTTCCTTTGAGTGGTAGCAGAGATAGGATCTAATCTGAGTGGGAGGAAAGTGAGGCACTGATGCATACCCAAGTAATATAGAACAACATCATAATGCGATGCAATCAGATGTCCACACTTCGGCATGGTTATCTAATGATCGTATAGTGCATTATCATTTAAATAGGCTAATAAATATCTAATTTCCTCCACTCTCTCGGATGACCCGTATACTTGCTTGAACAGGGGGGCATGGTTGTCCAACTCGTACATCAGATTCTCCTTAACCTGTGCTTAATTATCCTCTCCGAATCCTATCAATCCAGCAATGGCCTTAAAGCCACAATGTCCATCCGCTGTCACGTCTATAACATTCCTGATATAAGGCCAAATGCCTTCTAGGAAAAAGCGCATATAAAACAGTCAGGAACCCCGTTTAGATGAACTCAATTGAATAATCTACAAGCAAAAAAGAAAACATGTTATGTCACACAATGGTTGAATTACTTCGTCACTTACATGATAATGTGTATATTTGTTACATTTTCCTTCAATCTCCTCTATTGTGTTTGTCTCATTGACTGTACTTGGGTGGCTTTGGTAGTGGTGGTTTTTGCTGGAGAGTAGCTATCCTGTAACGATGACACTCTCTCAAATGCGGATGGATCATGCCGCATGGATGTGTCTATCCTGGTATGTGGATGACCTCGGGTATTTTTTTAACTTCTGGTTCATTGATATGTGTGTTGTCCGGTGTTGCTAACTCTTGCAACTTCTGAAACATTTACAGTTTGGTAGAGTGATTGGATTGGTTGAATCGTTGTAGAAACAAGTCCATATCTGTTGCGACGTCCAAATCATGGCTTACAGGGATTATGGTAGGATACATGTCAAGCTTGCGTCAATGCGCATGTACTGACCTAAGTGGAATGGGATGCCCATGCATACTATACTCTGCTATCTCATGTGTGCAGGGTAACTCATGTGTGTATCTAAGAACACATCCACATGCAGTAGAATCAACTCTAACAACACCTACACGTTTTGTTTTAGCCAAAATCCTTTCCATAGCAAAAATGGATACATTGCCACAAAGTTCTTTGAACTCGGCAAGTTTAAAGCTATGCTGCACACTATCTTACATTTCTCGAATGATGCCTTAATGTTATGTGTTGTAGCTCAAGCAAATTGTGGATGTTCATCCATGAGGATTCAAAGTTTCCTTGACTGGATCCAAGCTGCAGTTTCAACTTCGCATGCTTATTCTCAACCTTGGTGACATGTACACAAATAGTTATGTACCAACCAATGAGTTTCAAACTTAAGTGAGATTACCAAACAAAAAGGTTATTTGTTCGTCGTAGTGGCCCCTAAATGCATGTACATGTCCGTCTAAGCTGCTATAAATCTGTCCTTATATTCGTCTAACCAAATACTCCCCATGTAATGGAGTGCATCCGGATACATGCTAAATTGCTTCTATGATAATGCCAAGTGTTGAAAGTAATATTCTTTCGTGTGTGACACCACCAATAGGTTCCAGATCATCATGAACCTCTCTCACATCTCCTTTGTCATAAATATTTTCTTACAGTTTACAAGCACATTTTTACTAATGTGCCACCTACACAATAAATGTGTAGCATTGGGAAACACCCTTGATATGATATTTATCAAAGCCAACTCCTTATCCGTTACAATGACATTAGGGAGAGCACTTTCATCCATAACACCACATAGGACATCTAGTGCCTATACAAAGTTATCATCTCTTTCATGCTGAAGATACATAAATGTCACATAAAAAAGTAGATCAGTACACGTCAAGCCAACAATCTCCAGAAGCGGCATGCAATATCCATTTGTCTTATAGGTGCAATCCATGATCAACACATGTGGGAATGCATGCAACAGGTCCATACTAGCCGGGTGTGCCCAAAACATATTAGTGACAGTCTCGGCGTCTTCGGTTTTCCGATGTCACTTGATGTAATTGTGCTTGATCAACTATCCAAGCAATTGTTGCATCTGAGATCTACCAGCCTTCTCTTTCCTCTTTTATTTATGTCGTGCATTATATATTGCGGTTATTGTAGTCGTATTGAGGACATCTCTTTGCTTCATTACAATCAATATATCCTTTGATCGAACATTACTCTTGGACATATCTTTCAAAGGTGAGGATTCTCTATCCAACAATCTACCCACATAAGAGTGAACTTCGAAATGATCCGCAACAAAGTGATTATGCACCCCGCATACGACTAGTAATAACCAATCATTATCAGTGGGTAACTTCTTTCCCTTCAATTGGAATGGTCATTCACACTTCATGGTGCTCATTCCCTTGATCCTTACAACCCCGCCAACATTTTTTGACCTTTTATCTTCTCTATACCATCCACTCCACTCGCATGCAAGGGTCAGACTTGGTTTTCTTAATGCAAAACTAAAATCTGACTTCTTATTAACTATAACAAACTCATTCCTCTTTCCAACATCCGTTGCCCACTTAATCAATGTTGCCCGATTACTAAATATCTACACATAAGAGAACAATAATACGTCAACTTCATCCAAATTGGTATACACACTAATCACACTATCAGTCAGATATACTATTTTTTACCTCGTGCATGATGAATTCATTGTTGTAATTGATCACCATTTCATCACAAATCTGACTGCAGCAGGTTGAGACATTGTGCCAAAAAAAAATTTAAGCATTATGTTTTTTGTTCGGCATCTCAAGGATGAACTACCCTATGATGTTGAACACAATGGAAAAAAAAAATCCCAAAACTTAAACTTTTTTTACCTGAGGTTTTCCATTTCATTTCCTTGATACTCCATTGATTGAGTTCTTATTTGAGAATCTCAATGTGTGACTTTTTTTGTGTGTTAGGGATCCCTAAATGGAGAAGAATTGAGAGAGTTGAAGAAGCTTTGGTGAGAGGGAGAAGGAGACAATTTGGAAGAAGAAGAGGAGGTGTGGAGGTGTGCTTAGAAACTTTGTTTTTAAGTTTTTTTTTAATGTTACTAGGGTTATAACTATCATTTTAATATAGGGTATTTTTGGAATAGAGTTAAGTGAGGTGTGCTTAAAAAAAGTGGTGTGAATAGAAGCTCCTTGGTAAATTTGTTAAAAATATATAGACCTAAAAAAAATTATAAGAATACAAGTCTAATATCAGCATCCAAATAAAAATGTTATTGGTTAACTACTTCGGTCGAAGCTGGGTATCAGGCTGAAATTGAACCTCTACCCGAACTATGACCAAATAAGACTTCGAGCCTAAAAGTTGTGCCTCAACTCAAACCAACCTGACTATTTTTCGGACCACATATGTCAAGCTTTGGACCAGTCCAGCCCAATTGACAAGCCTTAGAGTTGAGAAAAGGGGGGTCACAGGACCAAATTCTTGAAAGGCACCCATTTAAGGGTTCAGATCAAAATTTCAGAATCCAAAGGTAATTCACCGTGGACCTTCAGGCAGCTTAATATTTCTCTTTTCTTTATAAATTTAATGAGATTGGGATTTGGATTTGGATAAAGAAAATAATGTCTCATATACAAAGGATAAACCACTCATAGATCTACCTCCAAAGATATCCTAGGCCAAAATCAAAACAATCAGATCGAAAAAATGTTTAGTGAAAAAATACTTAGTAAATACAATGTATAAAAAGCGAGATAAGACAAGTTAAAGGTGCTAAAAAGATAAGAGGAAGACTGAAGTTGATTTGAATTGAAGTAGCGATATGAGAGACATATAACTAGGGGTGTGCATGGGCCGGGCTCGGGCCCAATTTTTTTTAGAAGCTTTAGGCCCAAGCCTGGCCCTAGTTATTTTATCAGGCTTCGGGCCGGGCTCGGGCCAGCCCACGGCCCATTAATTTTTCAAAAAACACCATTTTTTATGTCTCTTTTTCAACACCTACTTTTTCATCTCAATTCTTTTTTAAACGTTTTTAACCCTCAACACACCCATGTCAACTTATAATTTACCATATACACTAAAAATACTTTTTTATCATAAAACATTTTCTTCACACACATATACATACATGTATATATATATATATAAGTTCGGGCTTCGGGGCGGGCCTCAGGCTGGGCCGAGGTAAGCCCGAGCCCGACCCTAATACAGTTCGGGCCTTCAACTCAGGCCTGAGCCCTAATCGGGCCTAGCTCGGGCCGGGCCTTTTTGGGCCAAATTTCAGGTTGGACCGGGCCGGGTTAGGGCTGGCCTGAGCCCATGCTTAGCCTTAACTACATATGTGTTCATGTTTTAATTAATTTATATACCAAATACCTTAGCTAAGCTTTTAGTGAGCTGAGCCTAATGCAGCTCGGCTCAGGTTTAGTAGGCTAAACAAGCTCAATTAGTGGCTCGATCCGATTGTCTCATGATGAGTCAAGTTATGAGCCAAGCTGAACCAAACTAGCTCAGTTCATAGCCACTCCTACTCTCTTTTTTTTAACACCTGAACACTTTCATGAATTTTGACCCCCAAAGCTTATAAATCACCATAAACACTACACTTTTTTTTTTATCACAGAACATTTTCTTCCTAGCTGTAAAGCCTAGATTGTGCAAACAAATTTTGTGCACAAGTTGTGTGCATGGACTTTTTGGTGCTGATGTGTCGGACCCCTGGTCCATGCACACAACTAGCACACAACTTTTGTGTGCACGAAATCCGGGTCTCTCTCTCTCTCTCTCTCTCTCTCACACACACACACGGTAAATAGATTCGGCCACTGTTTGAAAAAAGAAACAAGGTAAAATGAACCAGAAAACCAGGACACCCTATCCAATCTATCTAGACGACCATTTGCTTTCTAATGACAGCACTGACAAGAATCGTTGAACCGCTAGCCCAAGCAGATACAGCCAAATGTATTTTCAATCCTCCTGACAGGTCCAGTAAATCGACCCACCAGTTGAACTGGCTTGAGCTGGAATGGTCCCTTTCGACCCATAAAGAAAAGATGGATCATATAAATAACCAACTTTTTTTTTGTTGGAAAGAATAAATTTTATTGCTAACTTTGTTATGCCTCTTTATTGCTCGGGTCCTCCTTAATTCGTCTTTGCATTTTTGTCCCCTCCTTGAACATCTGATCTTATAAGACATAGATAAAATTTTACTAGCATTTAAAGGAAAATTATGAAAAATAAACGTCACACTGCTTTTCTAAATATTCTAACATAACAAAGCAATGTTTTGTTATAGGGGAATGATTGTCTGTTTTGAGACAGACCTCTATTATTGTGCATTGATTGACACATGATGTGTTTTTGAATTTGATTCTTTTATTGCCCACCTACTTTTTCAACTGAACACTTTTTTAGACCCTTTTACACCCCCCCCCAAAAAAAAACAAAAAAAACAAAAAAAAACAACACATGTCTGTTTATACTTCACCATATACACTATGGAAGCATTTTTATCGCATAACATTTGCTTCGTTTGTGGTATTCTTTTAGCCTCATTCTTATCATGATACTTTATAAACATCAAAAGTTTTAACTATCTTATAATATTATCATTTTCCTATAAATCAGTTCTTATTGCAAACTGAGATGCATAACAAGTTCTAGTGGCAAAGGGGCAAGAAATAAGACAATAGGATTTTTTTTCTTCGTTACTCAAGCAAAAAGGACAAGATGGATCATTGATATGGGTTTTCCTAACTGGAAGTGGTCCTTTGCATGCCCTCCAAAGGAAGCGCCACACCTTTGGATGGACATTAAGATGCCATACGCTTTTCCATATATTGTGTTCTTTAGTTGCTATTGGGATCATATTCTTGTGGCTATTTCCCGTGACAGTAACTGCATAGGCAGACCTCACTTTAAATTTTCCAAAATTGACATTACTTAAACTCCATTCCTTGCCTTTGGGAGCTATAACATCTGAGACATAGTGCATTATACTCCCTTCTAGCTTTAGAGAAAGTATTTTGGGAAAGGTTGTTCTGTCCAGGATTTAGTGTCCAGGACACCAGGAGACGTCATATGGAATAAAATGGGTGGGTGATGCATCTTTTGAATATGGAATATACATTTTATTCCATATGACATCCCCTAGTGTCCTGGACACCATCCTAGAAATCCTTATGTAGTTGGAATCCATGGATCACTCTAGATATCTATTTGCATTCCATTCCTTACTTTCCTTCTTAACCCTTTAACCATTAGATCTTGTCCTTCTAAAAAAAACTGTCCCGAGTTCATAAACCATTTGCTCTATTGTTTGCTTTAAAAAAATCACTGGAAGGAAAGCATATGGATTTTAGAAATTTAACCTATAAAGCATCCAGATTATTGAGAATACTCCAAGTATTTTGTGATCATTCGAAGGAAAGCAAGTGTATTTTGTAAGCATTGCTAAGTAATATTGATGTAAATCCGTAAAACCTAGGCCTCCATCTCTTTTATTTTTCCTTATTTCTTTTCAGCTTACCTAATTGATTTTCTTTCCTCCCTATTTTTTGCCCCAGCAAAAATTCATTTGCTTAATCAATTAACTTGCATATCTGCTTTGTACGTAGCATGAAACAAGACTTAGCATATACTGGTATGGCTATGGTCTCTAATTTCAATAGATTTCTTTCCCTGATTGAGAAAGAATTTTCTAGCCTTATATCTTGTCAGTGATTCGCATCTATATAGAAAAAGCATTTACCATATTTGCACCTATGATAGATGGACGTCCTAAATATTTACCTGAATTTAAGATAACTTTAATTTGCAAAATTTCAGTCATCCTTTTTGTGTAATCCATGAGAAGTATTAGCATAATAGATTATTTCTGATTTTTCTAAATATGCAGTTTGTTCAGTATGAGGATGCAAGTAAAGAGTTAAGTTGTTTATTTTCTAAATAAATAACGTAATAAGGTTCAAGAATGCGGATGCAAGTAGAACAATATAAATTTCCAAACTATTAACAACACTGAAACCCTTTACTTTATGCATTTGTTAGGTGAACTTTTCTAATTAATTCTATTGATTTACTGAACCTATTTTGGCGAAGTATCTCAAATTCTCCCCGATGCTATCTTATAATTCAATTCCAAATTTTATCCAGATTGAAACATATTACAAATTATTTAAAACTTTTGGGTATTTTCTAAGTTATATTGTTTACACATCATTGGGCCTCTTGTAGGCGATGAAAAGAATGCTCACTTGAAGAAATTGGAGGGAGCCTTGGAGAACCTACAGCTCTTCAAGGCAGACTTGATGGACTATAATAGTCTTTGTTCTGCAATCGCGGGATGTAGTGGTGTCTTCCATGTTGCAAGTCCTGTTCCTGAGGGCAGTGTAGCAAATCCTGAGGCAAGATAACCTCTCATCTGACTTGTTTCTATGCATTGTAGGTGGCTTAACACTTTTGTATGTCCAAAGTAGGCATTAAAAGCAAAGGGAAAAAGAAAGAAAAGTCCTCTTTTTTTTTTTCAATGAAAGAAAAAATTACATCCTGTCAGCGAGGAACATCAAACCAAACCCAAAAAGAGTCAACTTCCTTAATGGATATGAGATCTATTTGTTAGCCACAAAGACCCAGATCTCTGGACACTAACACCAATAAACTAAGATGGAGATGGGACTCTATAAGCTTATTAGTTAGGTTAACTATCAATGCATGAGTTTCAGCAATCATGATAGCATTGCACATAAAATTAGCAATGCCATTAAGTAGTTTGCCTTCATGACTTCTAACCAGGTCACCATCACCTCTCAAATCCATGTTGACCCTTGCAGCCTCATCAATGTTAAACTTCAATCTGCCCATTCCAGATTTTTTTTCCTTTTTACAAGTTATCACCTTCTATAATAGTGCATACGGCGTGCATGTTGTTAATGACTGCAACTTAATGGAGAAGTTGGTCTTGAGCAGTTTGAAAATTGGAGTATGGAAGGTAAATAATGAGAGAGTATACAATTAACAAGTTTTTAATAAAAACAATCCAAATTAGCCTGGGTTGAAATAGTAAGGAGGGACATGGCAGCTTGTAATTTAAAGCCAGATATGGCCCTAAACAGAGTTGAATGACAGAATAGAATTCGTGTAGCTAACCCCAAATAATTAGGATAAGGTTGTTTGTTGTTATTGCTGTTGTTGTAAATGGATTAAGCCTACTTCCATTATTGAACGTTTGTAACATCTAGGAAGTCTTCTTCTAATATTTTTGTTAGTTTAGATGATTAATGTTTTCAAGTCATATTCATTTATCTGTCTTCGGAGATCTTTTAGGTGGGACTCGTTGAGGGTAGGACCCATTTCTCTCCATGTGTATGATATATACCATTAGCAAATCTTCCTCTAGCTAGCTTTTTGGGCCCATCTCATGCCAAACTGGATCTGTATCCATATCCCTTTGGCTCCTGTCTACCTTCAAGGGAGTGTTATATATATATATATATATATATAGTGGATTGATCCGCCCCTTGTCAGGGGGCAGGCACATCAGCACTGACAATTGATTTTCACTTTTTGGGGGGGCGCATATCACTTGTTGGGGCTGATGTGCCCGCCCCCAGATAGGGTGTGGAGGGGAACGTTAGATAAGAGGAGCGGATACAATTCACCTTCTTTATCAAGAGGTGCTTCTCTTTACATTCTGAGATCAAATGTTGCAGGTAGAACTACTTGAGCCAGCTGTAACAGGTACACGTAATGTACTTAAGGCATGTTTCGAGGCAAAAGTAAAGAGGGTTGTGGTTGTATCATCTACTGCTGCTGTTACGTTGAATCCAAACTGGCCGAAAGATCAAGCCATGGACGAGGCATGTTGGTCCGACAAAGAGTGTTGCAGGGCTACCGAGGTAAACCACTATTGACATTTTAATAGTTAATTGCAAAGAGGAGAATGATTATCTGTGTGTTTTGAAAAATAATGTAAAAAAAAAAAAAATGAAACTTGGTTAAATTTCATTTAGTGCCCGGACCAAATTTGCCCAATAATTGGTTGAGTACTTGATCGAGTCGTAAAAGATTAATATATAATCCAATTTCAAGCTTTTCAAGGGCTCATCAAATGGATTTCTTTGGATTTGTCTACCAAGATGAAGTCTACTCTCAATAATTGGTTGAGTACTTGATTGAGTCACAAAAAGTTACAGATATAACCCAATTTCAAGCTTTCAATCTAAGATAAAGTCAAGGTCAAAAAAGTGCAAGTTCTAGAGTATTTTGAACTTGATTTGTATTGGTTATAGTGGTACAAAGGTTTAGCATGTGGTGATACTGCCATCAAAGAACATTTAAGATCAGTGAACAAATTTATTTCTATACTTATATCATGAATCTGAATGTAGAGGCTTAGAGTGAGGGTTTCTTCCTGTAAACCAAGTTTTCTGTATGTATTGGTACCAGAATTGGTATTGCCTTTCCAAAACAGAAGCAGAAAGTGAGGCTTGGGAATATGCGAGGAGAAGTGGGCTCAACGTCATTACAGTTTGTCCATCCATGGTTATCGGTCCGATGCTGCAAGCCACAATGAATGCTAGTTCCTTGGTTCTTCTCAAGTATCTGAAAGGTCCCTCTCCATACCACAACTCTCCATTTTATGTGCATGGTAGGCATGTAACTACATAGTTCATATGTAAGCATGTCTGTGTATATGTTATAATGTATGAATATGTATACCATTTTCTGTGTATGGACACATGCAAAGCCATGTACGAATTCCTACATGTAAATGCTTGTATATTTTGTTACAAGCTGGTGATTCAAAAAAAAGTGCATAGATACCGTAGCACTTGTTTTTGATACTTGATGCACATCTTTATATGTATGAGTCAAATTCTTGGCATTATTTGGAAATTTGATCAATAAAGTCTGATGTTCCACAAAATCTTTTATTGATTATTACTCTAGGCATGGATTTCCTTGATAATGATGTTTTGAACATTATAACTTCGTAATTATTTTTAAGTTACACCATCATTTAGCATGTCCAAACAGATGGGTGTGAGACTCTAGAAAACAAAACTTGGGTGTTCGTGGATGTGCGCGATGTGGCTGAAGCGCTATTGGTGGTATACAAGAAGCCTGAGGCAGAGGGAAGATACCTATGTACATCATATGCATTCAAAGTGCGAGATGTGGTTGACAAATTGAAGAACATAAATCCTAACTACAATTACCCTAAGAAGTAAGTTCCATTAATGTGTTGAGTCAATGTGCACAAGTAAGAATCTATAAGGTATCTATCAGGTAGATCATACCAATACATGTGGAGCACATGAGGTGTCCAAGAGTCCCGCAGATCATCTAGGCCAAAAATTTGATCTGATTAAAATGGCCCTATTATGTTCCCAATTAATAGGCTCTTATTATCTTTTACTGTTTGAAGGAATAAAGAGGATGACCAGATGATTAGGGTCACCGAGTCGGGAATGTTTGCCCTGGTACATCACCCGTCTGTGCTATATGTACTGCACTATGCCTGGTTGATAGTTTTAGACTGATTCTCATTGGTATCTAATATTTCCTTCTGCCAAAGTGACCAAGTATTACCCATTTATTTATTTATCCTTCTTTTTGCAGTTTTACTGAGGTAGAGGAATACAAGAATCTGAGTTCGAAAAGCTACGAAGGTTGGGATGGAAGTACAGACCATTTGAAGAGACCCTTCTCGACTCTGTTAAAAACTACCAAGAGAAGGGAATCTTAGATATGGTTTAGTTAACTAGTTATGTTGAAAAAACAAATAATGTATTATTAATATAGCTTAAAATTCTAGGTTTAAGACTTGTTTGTAGCACAAAACCAACATATCAGTTATGGGCTATCACTGCAATGAATTCTAAGTTTTTTATCAATCAGGAACCTAGTCATCTTCAGTGAAATTTCAAGTTCACCTAAAGTGGTTTCTGGTGGGATATTTATCCCTTGGATCAATGGATCAATTTATCAAATACTTGTATTTAGATGCTTATTCTTATTTAATGGAATGACGTGGCATCCACATTTTACTAATAGTTAATATAGCTTATGAAAAACCAAATTGTAACTATGGAAATCTTACTAAGGAGAGTTTCTAAGCTAAAGAATGAACCATTGAACCATCGGATGACTACACTCGAGACTACTTCCTGTATCATTCCATATTGTTTTCTTATTGCCCGAAACAATGCTATTGGATGGTTGTGATCATTCAAATGGGTTGAATATGATTGTGAAGTCTGTTTGGCAGCCACTTATGATTAAATCATTTCATTTGGGTTTTCTAAGGCTTTTGTACCACAACGGGATGGTTTGTAATGAATTCATTCAGATTTGTAGCTATTTGTATTTGATAACACAAGTCATTTCAGTTTATAAAAATACCTAAGATGACTACATTTTTAATTAGTTAGGCTGTGTTTGGCAGCAACCTGTAATGATAGGCTTTTAGTAACCACAATGGGATGGTTTGAAATGAACTTATTCAGATTTGAGCCGATTTGTGCTTGATAACATTAGTCATTTCATTTTATATAAAAACTTAAAGATGACTTCATTTCTAATTATAGTTAACAAATCAATATACTTCTTACAAACCATCACCTCACGGTTACAAATGCCTTGAAAAACTCAAATGAAATGATTACATTTCAGGTGGCTACCAAACAGGCTATTATTAATAAATAAATATAAATTTTAATGAATTCATTACAAACCGTCACCTCATGGTTACAATGCCTTGAGAAACTCCAATGAAATGATTACATTAAATGGGGCTGCCAAACAAGCTATCATTAATTAGTCTGATACCAAGTGTGACACCCCCCTGAGAGGGCACTCCGGAGGGGGAGTCAAAAACCTTCAAAAAGTGAATTGATTCCACCCCCAAGTGTCCCATCAGGGGGTGTGGCGCATACGATTTCATCCCTAATTTAAGTTGCAGTCCAATTTACAAATTGTAATCATACTAAATAAATGAATCCCTCCCCCAACCCCCAAATAAATAAGTAAAAATAAAATGAAACACATATCAAGATTATTAAAATCGAGATCCTACATAGGATCGGCACATACTACATAAGTACATATTGGGTTAAAAGCAATAAAAAGGGTGTTCAAGTAAAAAAGCAAATGTCCCAAAGGTGCTAACAATTTGGTATGACCCCTTATGGATGACCAAGGTCTGCCCTGCATCAGAGGTAGACACATCTGCACCAAAAAGTGAAAAGCACCCTCTAAAAAGTATAAATCACATTTTTGGTGCTGATTTGTCCGCTCCTGATGCACCTTGGTCGTTTATTAAAAGGGATGGCACCTAATTCAAAAACACATCAGTGTAACCTACAACACACATTGGTCACATCAATGTCGGTCACAAAAGTGTATTTCCATCTATATGAATTGAGTTCGAATCATATCCCATTCAATTCTAGAAAAGTCACGCCAGTACTAACTAACACGTGATACGATGCCAAACGAATAGTGTACAGGTAAATACACAGGCATAGAAGGGTGTTAAGGTAAATAAATAAAGGATGAATGCCACATATGTATTTTCCAAAATACCCTTGTCAAGCATTATGTCTTGTGTTTATTTGGGATGATCTAACTTCTCTCTAATTAGACTGGAGATGAATTGAGCTCATCTGAATCTGTACTATACTTTTATTACTTTTCTTTCATGCTTAAATAATCATAATATTTCATTTAAATACCTTATTACCTATTAGTTTATATATATGCCATTATTATATATGACTATAAAAAATTGGATACCATTCTATGCTTTATATTTAGTTTATAACATTCAAAATTTTATTTGAAGACACCTGTTTCTCTGATTAAAACAATCCCTCAATTTATAATAGAATTACAAACATGTATAACATGCCTCTTTCAACCCTTTAATGGTTGTGGTAGAGAGTGGGTAGCTATGGACAACCTTGTATAAGAATATGAGGATAAGGGAAAAAAAAAAAAAAGTGTTCTTAGAATCTATAGAATTCTATGATTATCCTTCAAAATTTGCTCCAAAGAAAATGCTAAATAGACATTTTAGGAAGAAAAAAAAAGTAGGCAGAATATGAACAACTTGACTTGCCATTAAATAGTACAATCACTATGTCTCTAAGCACCATTATAACGACTGTGTTTAATCCCTGGGTTTGAATTTATAATGGTTGTCTAGGCCAGCCAACGGGCTGGGACAAGTTATGCCCAAGCCCTGGCTTGTATAATTTAGTCACAACCGAAGCTTGGACCTGGCCAGAGATGAGCCTACAATTTCAAGCCCAAGCCCAGACAATGAAAAAATAATACCCAAGACTCAGCCCTGAAGGTCTGATTAACAAGTCCCAGGCAAGGCTCAGGCCTTACTCATGGCCCAAGTTGAGTCAGTTGGCGTTTTGACAAGGAGAATGATTGTCTGTGTTGACACAGGCATCTATATGCATGCCATTGATTGACACATGATTTGTTTTTGTATTTGGTGTCTCTTTTTGAACACTTACTTTTTCAACAGAACACTTTTTTGAACGTTTTTAACCCTCAACACAACACGTTTCAACGTATAATTCACCATATACACTACAGACACATTGTCATTACAGAACATTTTCCGTGCACATGTAAACAAAGAAGTATAGACCAAGGCTGTTAAAATCGAGATCCTATGTACAATCGGTGGGGTGGCCTCATGGATCGGATCAAGGATCGTAAGATTTTACTTTCCGCTAGAAATAAATGAAAAAACCATAATAATAATGATATATGTTAAAGATTCATTAAAATTATTAAAGGAAAATAAATAAAATTTAATTTAGTCCAACTTTTATACTTTTTATCTTTATTATCTAAGAAAATATTATACTTTTTTCAAAACAAGTTATCCAGAAAGTAAATTATTCAAATTACAATATTTTCAAAATTCCAACACCATAATAACAAAACATATTAAACTAACTAAGTGGATTCATATTTTAATCCCTTTTTATTACAGTTAAAAACAAAACTCATGAAACTCATTCCTTCTTCAATTGTTCTTGCAAAGGAAGGTATTTCACTCTCATATGGAATAGGTTACCTTGCAACAAGAAACATGATTATGGTTGGTTTTGTTCAACTTGAAACTCCACCAATAAATTGATATCATCAAAGTATGATAATTCCAATCAAATTAGCATTGGCTTAACTATTGTCTAGATCTATTATAACCAGTTCTACTCTTGAATCTTGATTGAAGAACAACTAAATAAGGCAGGTTACAAGTAGGGTTGGTTGGCTTTACTCCGCTTGAGTATTTGAACTCTCCAATAGAAGAAACAAAACAATGTTAACAATTTGGAAAGAAAGACTCGTATTAAAATATTATTTTTTTAATAGTTTAACTTGAATTAAATAATTAGTATTTATAATTAGGGATTTCTTTATTAAACTTTGGTGTTTTTTAATTATAACACATGTTTTTTTTTTTTTTTGGTAGGATCATAATAGAATTGACTAGGATTGCTTGGATAATTTTGGATCGTAGGATCATAAAGTTAGATCAATTGGATGATTTAGAATCGAAGGATCGTAAGATCCTACGATCTGAATCGGGATCCTAATAACCATGGTATAAACTATAGACGATAGGGACAGGCGTGACGCATTAAAAGCATGAGGACAACAAGCCTTTCTTTAGTGAAATACGGTGCCAATCGTTCATTGCCAAGACAAAGGCAAGTAGACGATAAAAGAAAAATAATAATAATTGTTAAGCTCTGAGGGACGATAAGTATACAGTCAAGGCTTTGTAGAATAATTGAAGCTCTTGACGTCCTGAGTTGAGAGAGGGATTTTTATCAAAAAAAATATATGGAGAGAGAGAGAGAGAGAGAGAGAGAGAGAGAGAGAGAGAGAGAGAGAGAGAATTGAAGAGAGTATGTGTTACTGGTGCAGGAGGATATGTGGCGTCGTGGCTCGTGAAGTTTCTCCACTTGAGGGCTATATCGTTCATGGAACCGTCAGAGAACCAAGTAACCTCTTCCATCATCTTCTTCTTCTTCTCCTGCTGCCGCTGTTACTTTCCTTTTTATTTTTATCAAGATATTCAATTGTCTAGAGCCTGTTTGGCAGCCACATGTAATGTAATCATTTCATTTCAAATTTTCATGGCATTTGTAACCACAAGATGTTGGTTCATAATGAACTCATTCATATTTGTGCTTGATAAATTATGTCATTTTATTTTATAAAAAACCTAAGATGATATTATTTACAATTTTAGTTAGCAAATCAGTATAAATCCGAGAAGGATTTTCTTAGCGGACGCTTGGTCCGCTAGGCGTTAGGAGGCGGACACGGCAGTCCCAAAAAGTGATAAATGTCCTCCTTAAAAGTGTAAATCACTTTTCGGTGCTGACATGTCCACCCCTAGACGCCCAGCAGACTAAGGGTTCGTTAAGAGAGGTAGACAGAATCCTTCCTAGTATAAACCTGAATGAGTTCATTTTGAACCAGCACTTTACAGCTCTAAATGCCTTGGAAATTTGAAATGAAATGATTACATACATTACAGGTGGCTCCCAAACAGGCTAGATTATTAACAAAATACAAATCGTGCTCATGCATATTGCCTGATTGCTTAATTAGAACAAGGAGTTGATGAGTTCATAGATTTTTTGGGTTTGGGTCTCCTTTGGATACTCTTAATCGATTAATTACAAATAATTCCGTAGTAAGGAGGTGGGTTATATTTATTTTTTTATTTTTATGTAGTATTGTTATATCTTGAACTGATCCTTTTTTTTTTTGGTTTTGCTTTATTTATTTTGATATTTTTTTAAGCACACTGGTTCTCAACCGGCCGTGGTTTGAACATGTAAATGAAAGTTGATTTGGGTTTGTGCAGGAAATTGACATTGTTTTTTGGGAGACGTTTCTAGAAGAAAGAAACTGTTCTGTGATTTTAAGTGTCTGTAGTATTTTATGGTGAATTATAAGCTGACACATGTTTTGTTTGGGGTTCCAAAAAAGTGTTCAGGTGTTAAAAACAGAAATGCCAAAGCACATCATGTGTACATCAATGGGACGCAATCATTCTCATTAATTTGTAGAAAGGTATGAAAATATTAGAGAAAAGGATTGGAGAATGAGTTCTGAAGAAAATAGAGGGTTGTCAGGCGGCGGGGGGACAAAGTTGTTCGTGGCTGAATATCCAGTTTTTTTAGCCAAAATCACATAATCTGTATAACAGTATTTATGCTTGTATCTTTAAAGGAGCTAGAATGATTGTCTGTGTTGACATAGACATCTATAGGCGTTCCATTGATTGACACCTGATGTGTTTTTGAATTGTCTCTTTTTGGACACCTAGCTTTTCATCAATACTTTTGTGGACGTTTTTAACCCCCAACACAACACTTGTATCTTAAAAGTTCAAATCCTTCTCACCCACACACACACTCTCTCTCTCTCTCTCTCTCTCTCTCTCTCTCTCTCTCTCGGTAGGTAGATTTGACCAATGGTTAAAAAACAAAAAAAAAAGTAAAAGTAACTACTAAAGATCAGTCAACCAAAAAACCAGGACTGCTTTCTGGTGACCAGAGCAGTTGAACCATTGATCCAAGCAGATACAGCCACATATACATTTGAATCTCAAGTCTCAACGGGTCCACTGAATCGACCCACCGGTTGACCCGGCTTAAACTGAATGGCCCCTTCAGACCCAAAATGAAAAGATGAATCGTAGAAATAAATTACTTTTTTTTGGGGGGTGAAAAAGAAGAATCTTATTGCTAACTTGCAACAAAAACAAAAGCGCTTACAGACGCATTTCCAACTTTTTTATGACCTGCCTTAACCAGATTATGTTCTTCTACATTAAACTTGTCTTTTAACAAATGGAAAACCACTTGTTCAAAACTTTGAGACAAGGTATGGCATAAAAAATAGAAGGTATAAAATAAAAACGAAAACAATTTGAAAATAGATAAATAAATAAAAATAGAGAAATTAGGATGATAAAAAAATATATCTACTTTGTTAAAACAAGACATAGCGTATATTGGTATGGCTGCCGTCACTAATTTTAATCGAATTTCCTTCTTAATTAGAGAAATCATTTTTCCTTTCCAGCCTTGAATAATGCCAACGACTCTCACATATGTAGGAAAAAAGATTTGTCTTATTTGCACTTCCGATAGATGAAAGTCCTAATTAAATATAATCCATGAGGAGTATTAGCACAACAGATTATTTCTGATTTTTCTAAATTTGTTGTTTGCTCAGAATGTGGATGCAAGTAAAGAGTTAAGTGGGCTATTTTTCTAAATAACTAACTTGATATGGTGTTCTAGAATGCGGAAGCAAGTACAAGATTATTAATTTACAAATTATTAACAACTTTGAAACCCTTTACTTAATGCATTAGTTAGGTGAAGTTTTCTAATTCTTTTGAATTACTGAACCTATTTTGGTGAAGTATCTCAATTTCTTGGATGCCCTTTTTAATTCCAAAATTTTCTCAAGATTGAAACGTTTTTCAAATTATTTATAACTTCTGGGTATTTTTTTTTAAAGTTATATTGTTTACACATCCTTGGCCCTCTTGTAGGCGACGAAAAGAATGCTCACTTGAAAAAATTGGAGGGAGCCTTGGAGAACCTGCAGCTCTTCAAGACAGACTTGATGGACTACAATGATCTTTATTCTGCAGTCACGGGATGCAGTGGCGTCTTCCATGTTGCCAGTCCTGTTCCTATAGGCAGAGTTGCCAATCCTGAGGCAAGATAACCTCACATTTGAGTTGCTTCTATATGTTCATATGTGCTTTAGGTGGTTTAACACTTCTATATGACTGAAGTATTAATGACCTTCCTTTGGCCATATCTTATGATTTCGAGGAAGTCTATTATACATTTATACAAAAGAAGTGGAGAGTAGATCATTAGGAGGGCTTGCATATGAGTATGCATTAAAAGCAAAGGAAAAAAAATAGAAAAATCCTAGCGGGGTTAAGTTAGATCCTACCAGTCTCTTTTTTTTTTTTTTTTTGGTTGGAGGGGGTAGATCCTAAGCCAGTTTGTTTATATTAATGATGAAAGAAAACATTACAACGTGTCAGCAAGGAACATCAAACCTAACCCGAAAAGAGAAAACATCCCTTGGTTTTGCACACAAAATTAGCAAAACCATTAAGTAGTTTGCCTTTCATGATTTCTAACCAGGCCACCTCCACCTCCTCCGGATTTCATACACACAAAAGATGTGTGTAAATTATGCGCATGGACCAGGGGGCTGACGCATCAGCACCGAAACGTGAGTTACAGTTTTTGGGGGGCATGCTTATCACTTTTCGGTGCTGATGTGTCCAGCCCCTGGTCATCCATGCACACATCTTTTGTGTGCACAAAATCCAGGGGGCCCAAACCCGTGTTGACCCTTGCAGCCTCATCAATGTTTAACTTCAATCTGTACATTCTAGAGTTTTCCATTTTACAAAGTATATCCTTCTCTAATAGTGCATACGGTTTGTATGCTTTTAACAACTGCACCTTAATGGAGATGTTGGCCTTGAACATTTTAAAATTTGAGATATGGAAGGTAAGAAATGAAACAATTATCTTAACCAAATCAGTTAAGCCTACCGCCGTTGTTGGGCATTTTGTAACATCCAGGAAGTCCATAATATTTTTGTTAGTTTGGATAATTAAAATGTTCCTAGTCACATAAATTTTGTGTTCAGAGATCTCTTATCTAGCTAGGTGGGACTTGTTGAGTGGTAGGACACATTTCTTTCCATGTGTACGATCTATACCATTAGCAAATCTTCCCCTCGCTTACTTGGGTCCATCTTACATAAATGCGTACTGTATGTTCGCACAAGTCTGATATGTTGCTTGTGCCTATGTTCATCCCCGGACCTTCAGAGAATGCCAAACTGTATTTCTATCCATATCCCTTTGGCTCCTGTCTACCTTTTAGGGAGATCTGAGGTTTTTGTTTTCAAGAGGTGCCTCTCTTTACATTATGAAATCAAATGTTGCAGGTAGAACTGCTTGAGCCAGCTATAACAGGTACACGTAATGTTCTTAAGGTATGTTTCGAGGCAAAACTAAAGAGGGTTGTGGTTGTGTCGTCTTGTGCTGCTGTTATGTTCAATCCAAACTGGCCAAAAGATCAAGCCATGGACGAGGCATGTTGGTCCGACAAGGAGCATTGCAGGGCTACAGAGGTAAACAACCATTGACATCTAATAGTTAATGACTGATATTGGGTAAAGCTAACAGTAGTGATCATTTTATTTTTAAGAATGGAATCTGCGTCTTGAAGTTTCATATTTCATAATATGAAATTTCTTTGAGGTCCAATCTGGGGAATGTGCGATCTTTCAGAACATCAAATCATTCTTTATGTTTTGAAAACTGAAGTAAACAAATTGAAATTTGGCTTAATTTCATCAAGTTCCCAGACCAAGTCTGCCCAGCTATTGGTTGAGTACTTGATGGAGTCACAAAACATATGATATTCTCCAATTTCAAGCTTTTCAAGGGCTCGAATGGGTTTCTTTGGATTTCTCTGCCCAATAATTGGTTGAGTACTTGATTGAGTCACAAAAGCTTAGAGATATAATCCAATTTTAAGCTTTCAAGGATTCAATTGGGTTTCTCAGAATTTTCAGAAAATGGAGTTAGCCTTCTTAGTTTCACTCAACTAAAATAAAGTTGAAAGTTCAAGTTCTGCTGTATTTTGAATTTGATATGTATATTATAATGGTACAAAGGTTTAGCATGTGATGATACTGCCATCGATGAATGTTTAGGATCTGTGCATGAACAGCTTTATTTCTGTACTTATATCATGAATCTGTATGTAGAGGCTTGAATGAGAGTTTCTTCTTGTTAACCAAGTTTTCTGTATGTATTGGTACCAGACCTGGCATTGCCTTTCCAAAACAGAAGCAGAAAGTGAGGCTTTGGAATATGCGAGGAGAAGTGGGCTCAACGTCATTACAGTTTGTCCATCCATCGTTATCGGTCCGATGCTGCAAGCCACAATAAATTATAATTCCTTACTTCTCCTCAAGTATCTGAAAGGTCCCTCTCTGTACCATAGCTCTCCATTTAGTGCATGGTAGGAATGTCACTCTAGAGTACATACGTAAGCATGTCTGTGTCTATGTTATAATGCATGTATATTTATACCATTTTCTGGGACTTGGATTATGTGAGAACGAATCTCGTGAGAACCGTGAAAACGGCACCAGAGGGGCTGATGCATCAGTACCAAA
>JAOXJP010237650.1:0-23673 GCA_025762735.1 Platanus orientalis | reverse complement strand
AACTTAGCTCATTAATGACATTAAATGCATTCACACCTTAAGGATAAATTTTCCAACCTTTGGATTGGAATTTTTTCAAGCACACCCCTACCCTCACCCTTAGATTTAGGGGCTGAAATACAAATCCCTAGTGCTTCATGCCCCCCAAAATGGCATCTCCATGCCTTGCCTTGAGATTTGCAACCTATCAAACCCTATCAAATGACATCTTCAGTACCCCCTTTGTCCACCTCACCAATCAAAGTGAACAAATACTCTCTCATCTCCACCCTCCACCTAATCAACCCAAGCTAATCCCAGCCTCTCCCTTAGCCATGTCACCAAGCACAAAACTACCTAATCCTAACCATCCATCCCAAAACCCATCCAAGCCCTCTACCTCATTTTAGCTAACCTAATTTCCACCCTTCATCTAGATATCCCTAGATTAAATCCCAACCCTCCACCACACCAAAATTGGGGCAATAAATAGCCCTAATTTTGTGCATAATATGGTTGGCAACAAAAACCCTAGAAAAAAAAAGAGAGAGGAAGAAGAAGAAGAAGAGAAAGAGAAAAATTTTCAAACCCTAGGCCACTTAGACCCAAGGTAAGTCTAAACCCAAGCCTATTTCATTCTTCTGATTCTCATATGGTCAATTAGTAAGTATTTATTCTGTCTAAATCATGCTTACAAGTTGTTTCAATTCGGGTTACATAGTAGAGGCTCAACAACCTCTACTTGCTTTCATTTCTAAGCATGTTCTAGTTTAGAATTTATTGTGAATTATGTATTAATATGTAGGAGCCCAAATTTTAGTATGTTATAGTAGACATGTATGCCTACTTACATATTTAATTTTGTGATTTTATGAGTTGTGGAAGGCCTTAAGACGGCCCCCCAAATAGACCCCAAAATATGGGTCTTTTGTGACCTAGTTCAACCTAATATTTGGGAATTTTAGTTTGATTTTTGTGTGCATGATCTAGGGATAAATTTTTGATATGTTGTTCCCTTGTCAATTATCTATCTCCATGCGTAGTTTCATATTTTTCTTGAAACCCTAAGGGCTCCAAATTTAAGAAATCCAGTTGCTGGATTTTTTCCCAGTAACTAACACCTGAATTTTATAGAATTAAAATTTAGGCGTTGAACTAACAGGTGTCAAGAGAAGGATCAGGCATTGAGATTTGGAACCCACCCTAGGGAGCCCTGATCATCTCTAGGCCTGTCTCATGGTTGTCCTAACCTCTGAGATCCAATCCTATGCAAGAGCTCCTTTGTGGGCCTTTATTTCTCTCCCAATACCTGAATTTAATTTCAGGTGTTGTAGTGGATTTTAGGCATTAAGCCTGGATTAAGAATCATGTTTTTCAAATTTGTTAAGTGTGTGTGAACCCTAGGTACAGTGCAAAGACCCAGGAGAAACCCTACCCCCCTGGGCCCCACTTGTGTGGCCCAAAAACCAAGGTTGGTTGCTGACCCCAACACCTAATGCCTAAATTTTTCTTGAATTAAATTTAGGCATTGAACATTTAGGTGTCAGACCAAAAATCAGGTGTTAGGCCTATAACTGATGACAAAACTGCCCACTTTGGGAGAGCATATCTCCATGTGGGTAAGTACCATGTCCCCTAGGGGTTGCACTATGCAACCCTAGGAAACTTCCCCTAATCTAACCCAGGGGTCCCACAGCACTGGAACCCACCAAACCACCCCAAAAGACCACATCAATATGCTAATTTGATCAGCTTCCAACGCCGAAATTTCACCCTAAAATAAATTCAAGCATTGAGTTAAAATTTAGGCGTTAAGTCTGAAACATAGAAAAACACAACTTCTTTTCTTTTCTCCACTTCATGTCAAGGTTAAACATAACCCTAAAAATCCAAACAATAAACACCTTAGAGGGGTCTGCCATCCCTTTAAAGGTTACAACCATGAGGGGTCTTCTGCAACTAAATCCATTTGATTTAAAATGATAGTTTTCGAATTTGTCAGGAACCAACGCCTGAATTTCACCATAAATTAAATTTAGGCATTAAGCCTGAGAAAAATCCAATAACTAACAAACTTGGAATTCACAAAACATGGGCATTAGCATACTTTAAGGCATGTATGAATGGGAGAAGCCACACTAAAAAGGCGGGTATTTGGGATGCCTAACACCTTCCCCAAATGCAACCAAACAACTTACTGTTAATCTCAGGATGTAGACTAGTATCAAGAGTTAAACCCCTAGACCTATGGGTTTAGCCTAGAAGAGGAGGACCGACATCCAACTCCATCGGTTAAACCCGAGTTGGTGGCGACTCCAAAGAAAGTCTAACCCCCTGTAAAAAGGGTTAGCAAACCTTCAGCACCAACATTACGCGCTGAAGAGTGCACCTAAAAACCATGGGTGGGCTGGGGAATCCGAACCCCCGCTTGGACCCCAACGTCCATAGAATGGCGACTCTGCTAGGGAATGTTTAATCTTCGCATGTACATGCCTTAATTTAGGCCAAATACATTTTTGTACATTGCTTATACAAACTCTCACATTTGTACTTACTTTCTCACATGTCTAATTGCTTTGGATTAGACTTAGGTCATTCCATTTGTTAGTTAGGATAACACTCCATCTTCAACACTCGTTCAAAAATGCCATACATATGATAGAAAATATGCTCACTTTAGTTTTAGGGCAGCTTGAATTAGTTAGTAGGACTAAATTCACATTTAAACAAACTTGTATGTATACATCTATGTTATTTTACATTTTTCACAAAATGAGTCCGAGGACATGACATTGCACCAATACATCACTCTCATGAGCCCTTATCTAGGTTATTATCCACCAATGGACAAACATTGGATCACCATATAGGATAGGAACAACATCTGAGCAGTTGTTACTATGTCAGCGCGACCATTCTGAGTTATCCAAGCCAGTTACCACTCTATGATCTGATCTTTTTTGGGGAGGTGTTTTGATTAGTACACTCATCTTTTAGAATCTCAAAGAAGCATGCATATTTAGTCATTTTTAGGTTAGAGTTATTTAGGCTACACTTAATAGCTTAGAGGTCTACCTTTAGGATTTCTTTACCTGAATTTTGAATGATTGCTTGCATGATTAACTAAAAGGAACCCATAATTCATGTCCGATTTTGTAAAATTAGTCTAAATTATTTTTTAGATAATTAAGATCAGATTTTACTTTCTTATTTAAGTTTGGGTATCTCTCACCCCCTTTTGCTTAATATACATAACACAAGGGTATAGAGTAGATAGACATCCCACGAATGGAATAAAATGCAAACTAAACCATGCCATAAAAGAAGAAAAGAAATAAATGCATCTAAGTCATCTCTAAATACATAACTAATCTAAGTTCATCACCATTTCAACCAAATAAACAAAAAATATCCAAAACATGTCTAAGTCATCCAAGGTTAAAATATACACAACCCATCCAAAATGTATCTGAATACATCTCTCAAAAGATAAAAGAAATAAAAAAGAAAAAAGTCCAATCCATTTGAGTTAGTCATTGGAGCCGCTGTCCACATGCTCCGCTGTCCCCTTCCTGCCCATGTGCTTCCTTTTCCTATAGTATGAGTGGCCTGCTCCAAATCGGACTCCAGCATTGCCAAGGGGCACAACCATGCCACCTCTCAGTCTGGTCCTAAGTGGACTCTCGTCGGTCTACAAAGGAGCAACCTCAACAACGCCACTGGGCACCAGCTCTGTGTGCACCTCAAGCTCCACTCCAGCCTCAATAAAAGGCATCTCGGTGTCGCCTGCATCACCACCTACACCCCCAAGAATGGGGATCTGCTTCTACAACTACAAAAATAATAAAAAATAGATACATGTTAGTACCTTTTAAAGGAATTACTTTTTTTTAAAATATAATAACCTTGCATCCTTACCTCCTTAACCTCCTTCCTATGATTCTCCTTCAAAGCCGCGACCTCAGTCAAGTGGGCTTGGTACTTTTTCCCCACCAAGGCAAAACACCTTACTAGCTTTTGGAAGGCACTCAGGTACACCTCCCTTGAAACCTACAGCAAGTACACCTCCCTTAGGAAGCACCCATCCCTCAGGGATCTCGGCCTCGGGCAAAGGCTCCTCCCTGACCCCACCCTCAAGGTCTGTCACAGTCACCACCTCGAGCACCATCCCTACCAAGTTAGGCCAGCGGGAGGAACCTTCCTCTTCCTTCCCCTCCTAGTAGGAGGTGCAGGTTCCTCTGCGGGTTGTGTCTCGGCTGCTTGCTAAAACCAAACAAGTCAAATGTCATCAAAATATTTTAAAAAATACAAAGTAAATAAAATGTAAACAAAGTTCTACAAAAAGATAAAATAAACTCACTTGGGGCTCGATGGGGTCACCTAAAGGCCCGCAGGACTGAGTGGCCCACCACTCACTGTAGTCTCTGGCCCAATCTAGGAAAACTAGGGCATCAATGCTTATCTCTCCCCTGCTAGTCTCTCCCTCAGTGTCAATGACCCAAGGAGGGGAGTGCGGGACCACAAAGTCCTCCACTCCCACCCTGACCTGGTGCCAACATCGAAAGGTACATGGTGACTTTGTCAATGGTGACCAAGATGACCCTCTAATGGGACCAAGCCTAAGACGATGTCTGGTCCAGAGCAGCATCCCTATCCAAGACCCATTAGGTGCATGGGTGCCACTTGACCTGCACAAAGCATAATAGGGGTTAGATAATTATTTTAAAAAATAATAATTATATAATAATAATAAATCAATCAAAAAAGGACAAAGCATTGTGTACTTACCTGACCAGCTATTAGAAGGTCCAACTCTCATTGGAAAGTAGAAATGGGTTTGTGGACTTTGCGGTGGGTGTTTGAGACCTTCCACCTTACAACGCAAGGGAAAGGGAACACCTCCTCACCCCTCCACACGGGGGCCAGAGATGGAAAATACTCATAACACCATAGTTGAAAAATAAAGAATCCAGAAAGTCAATATCATCAAAGATTAAAAGAAAGAAAATAAACAGAAACATAAAAGATAGAAATAAGCAAATGAAAATAGGTTATACATCCCATAAGAAGTAAAGTCCCAAGAATGCATGAGAGCCCTACCCAGCTGAGATCTCACTCATATTGGAGTACATCCACCCAAGGGCGGACCTACCCCAGTTATAAGTACCCACTAGATCTAGATCCTCTAAAGCCGATAGTAGGTGGAAGTAAATCATGTTTCTCTTCTCGTAGAAGATGGAGCGGGTCAACATATAAACAAGGAAGGCACGAGTGGAGATGGCAATATTTGCTAGTGAGCTCTCATTGGTGGCCTACACATACTTCTTCTTGAACCAGGATAGGAAGACACCCTTCGTGCCCTTGTAATACTCCATGGGCTGAGTCCCTATGCATCATACCACTGACTTTGGATCGAAATCATCGGTGGTGGGTGGAGGTATGCCGTCCATCGAGAGTCCAATCATCATGAAGAGGTTTATGGGAGGTAGGCCTATCTCTCCAATAGGAAGGTGGAATGTGCGTGTGACTAGTGACCACCTTTTAGCCAAGGCCATCATCAAAGCCTTGTTTGCCTTCAGCACAGGCAGACTCAAGAAAGGGCTAAAACCCATGGCCCGCACCCTATCCTGGACATTGGAGCACATACGCTTCCACAATGCTTGGACCCTGAACCAAGAGCCATGTCACTCTACCCTCCCCTAGCCTACAAGAAAAAATACATAAAAACATGTTAGAACATTGTCTAAGAATAAAAAAAACCTAACAGAAATCAAAAAGAATTAAAAAAATCAAGAATTACAATTTTGGGTCTCAGGCCTAACGCCTGAATTTTAGGTTGACGCCTAAATTTTTCCCAATGCTTGAATTTTAGGCTAATGCTTAAATTTCCCAACGCTTGAAGTCAGGCTAACTCCTGAATTTTCAACGCCTGGTTATAAAAGTTTGAAAATTCAAGGGTTACGCTTGTAATTTAGGGCAGTGATTTTTAGGTGTTGGAAAATATGAAAATCAACAAAAAATGAGAAAAAAACTCATTAAAATCATTGCAAAATAAAAGAATAGATCAAAAAATCTCTCTTAAACATCTTTAAACCTAAAAAATGCAAGGAAATCTAAGGAAATGTGAAAAATCATAGAAAAACATTAAATCTTAAACAAGGCATTCAAAGAACAAGAAAAATTTATAAAAATAGAAAATAAATCAATAAACCAAACCAAATCTTACCTCATCCACAATCGGGTTCTTCCACAATGCCTTATCTTGTGTCGAGAAAAGAGGGAAGTGTTGGCTTGATCTTCTTTGGCTCATGGTGCAAAGGATTTGAAGATAATTTTTGCTAAATTTAGAAGAGGAAGGAGGAAGAACACTATTAAAACTCCCTCTCTCGTTTGTAATTGAAAATAACAAGTGGAAACACAAAAAGACAAAAGGCACATTCGCGGGCCATTTAAAAGTTGTAATTGCTCTTAAGCCTAATCGTGCCTTCAATGCCGGAATTTTAATTCAATTAAATTTAGGCGTTGATCGAAATTCAAGCGTTAAGCATTTTTTATCTGCAATTGTTCCAATGCCTAATCGTGCCTTCAACGCTTGAATTTTAATGAATTAAAATTTAGGCGTTGACACAAAATTCAGGCATTAAGCTTAATTTCTGTAGAATATTGATTTTGACTGTAAAATGACATTTTTAACCCTATGTTCATGCTTGTGCTTATAGAATGGATCACAAACCTATCCAATTGGATTCATACTCCTCCATCTTTGCTAACTTTGCGAATGCCTTAATTACCCTTCCCCCCGTAGAATGGGAAGTTTGGAAGAATCAAAGCCGAGTAGGAGCAACATTGACCTTAGCACAAATCAACTTGGATTGGCACTATTAGAGGTAACCATTTCATTTTGAGACCCATCATCCATGGTTTTCCGCTTCGGAGAACAAGAGCATACACCCACTATCGAGGAGCTCGAGTCCTTCTTAGACTAGGAACATTGTCTCGACGTCGGTGCTATAATCCCGACCCATAAGCCTAGCTACCTCAAAGGCTTCCATACATGGAACATCTCAAAAGCCTCCTTGCCTAAGGAAGCTACAGGAGAATACTTGCACTGCCCTTTCAACCTTCTATTGGAAAAATGTTGGAAGAAAGTTGGTGACTTCACCGTCCCCGTCAAGTTCAAAGCATTTACCTTAGTTGTCTTAAGACAACTCTTGCTATCACATAGCCGTCATCATATCAACGGTGTCCTACTTGAGATGTTCAATCACATAGCCGTCACATCTATAGAAGAAGACCCTCACACTTATGATCATATTTGAAACTATCTCCAGTCTTTCTCATTGTGCTTGACACCCTTGAGGTCGATTATATGGTTGCCCGACTTTCTTACAGGCCTGCCTATGAGAACACCTATCTATCCTTACATCCTGACTTATGTGTTTCAAGATTTGACTCCAACATAGATACATGTCAATAACTGCCCCTTGCCAATCAAAACAACAACCCTTGGTTATTAAAGCCTACTAGCTACTATGCTCCTCGAACAGATCACTTGGCGAGTCAAGTGGCACAAAGCACACTATCCACTTTTGGCAACACAGGACCACACATATATGGTTATCATAAGAGTTTATCAGAGCACTCCCTATGTACCTATACGCGTCCTTCAGCAATTTTACCTTAGATAAGATCTCTTTGATTTCCCCACGGTCTTCAAAGATATCTTCAAGCTCAACCATCGTACATTTACTCATACATCTACCTTATGGGACAATTCGCACACCAGAGTCACGGGGCATCCATAACTAGTATCTTTGAAAGCATAGGCCCTGACGCTTCTTACGAGCATTAGCTTCTACACAAGCCTCCTCTACAGCCTACCACCCCTGCAACATCCACTCCTTTGAACAAGAGGCCATGCAATGAATCAACATCCTCATCACATATAGAGCTTTCCCACACTCAGGCAGAGTACGAGCAAGCATTGTCAGACTTAGCCGAGGAGAATGCTTTACATGCCTAAACCAACGCTTCTTTATAAGCTGAGATAAATATGCATACAGAGGCCAAGGTCTCATGTGAGTATACTCAGCATTAGAATGAAACTCAGGCTAAGCTCATTCACTCCCTGAAAAGTGAGCTCAATGACAATAGGATTTCCCACGAAGATTTGATAATCGAGATGAGGCGCAGCAATAGCATGGCCTTTATACAAGATCAGAGGATACAGTCATGGGTTCACAAGCTGAGAAAATAGATCTTCTCTTTGTGTTACGAACTAGTGTCACCTCCACCACCACTTCTAGGGGTGCCTGATCTTTAGATTACATTTTATGCTTTCTTTTATGATGTATTGGGGAAAATACCCCCTCCTTTTGTATATATTGTATAAAGTTTTGTTTCCAAAAAATCTTGTAGTTGATTAAAGGGCATGAATTCACTTATATGACATATGCACTTGTAAAATTATCTGGCTATCAAATGTGAATGAATGCAAAGAATGAACCTTGCAAATAATAATAATCAACCCCTTTCTCTCAAAACATAGTTAAGCAAGCTACAATAGCTCCCCCAGAAACTCAACTATAGAAGAAGAAGGCCCAAGTTAGCAAAGCTATGGCTGAAAAGTCAACATCTCCATCTACAACAAGCACTACACCTCCTACCCCACAGAGGCATCCTCAGGAAACCCACCTCATAGCAGGACAGGTTCCGAAGATATGCTCTCAGATGGGTTCAAGTCAGAGGTAGAGCAATTATTGAGGGACTTCATGTCCCAGCATGGTTAGACATCCACCGCTAAGCATGGTCATTCCTCTTCATCACCCTAAACTTCTTTATCACCTCACAACCAACCCAATACCAGTGAGCACTTAAATTCCTACACTCAGTTTGAGAAACTGATGTTCAAGTATTTATTGAAGCAAGGAGGACCTCATGGCTAGAGCACAGTCTCCGAACCACCACCACCTCCCAATACTATCAAGTAGACTCCACCTCTTAGCCAGTCATACACACAAGGCCATGTCATAACCCCACTTCGAGCCACTACCACATACATGCAGCCAAAACATCGGGTTGTCTTCAACCTGGAGGAATAGTACAGGCCATCAACATCAAATAGAAAAGAAAAGGAGAGTGTCGCTCCTTCCAATGATGATGAGACTAGTGCAAAGCTAGCCAAGCTTGTAGCAAGGGTAGAACTGATGAAAGGGGGCAGTTCTCCATCTTCATAGACTTTAAGGATCTCTGTATCCATCCCATGGGTGTATTACTACCAAACTTCCAAATGCTAAATGTCAAGAAGTATGATGGTACCACCTACCCCAAGATGCATCTACGCATGTATTACAATGCTATGTTTTAGTGGGGACATGATGAGCATATCTTGGCCCAGATGTTTGGCCAAGTCTAGAGAAGAATGCAGGAAAATGACTAGCAAGCCAAGAAAAGTGTAATATCAGCACGTGGAGGGTCCTGATGTGGTCATTCCTTAACCACTATAAGTTCAATCTTGAGATGCTACCAACCATGAAAGAGATAGAAGGAATAAGATCTGTCACAGAAAAAAATATCAAGTATTTTGCTTATAGGTGGAGATTCAAAACCGCCAACCTTAAACACCCTATGTCCTAGGAGGACATGATATCCACCTTCATGAGGATGTTGGGTCCCACCTATAAGCTAATGCTCCTAACTGCTTCACAGAGCAACTTCGTTGAGGTTGTCGACAAAGCCATAAAGGTAGAATTGGCCATCAAGGTAGGTTTGCTACAAGATGCACCTCTCACTCTTGCCAGCTCCACCAAAACCACACCAAAGAAGGCAGCCATCACCAGACTAGAGGCAAATTTGGTTTAAGCTATTGAAGTCCCTCGGCTTAGTTAGAACAGCAGTCATGTTCTGCCTTCGCCGCAGCTGCCCCAGAACTACCCAGCTACCATGAACATCATTCCTCCCCAAACACAACAATTATACTGGACCTCCACCTTACCCTCTGCCCTACCACTATAATCAAGTAGAACATTGTGAATATCATCAGTCCCTAGGGCACACCATTGATAGGTGCTTCCGCTTAAGACATAACATCCAAGACTTAATCGATTATGGTAAGGTATCATTTGACCCCACACCCACAAATCCTTCGCCAAATTCAAACATTATCCAAAATCTACTCCCTAACCACCAACCACTAAAACGGGTCAATATGATCAGTCTCACCAGCACTCAGTTCAATCCCTTCAGCTTCATCACCAAGATTTTAGAACCTAAGAAAATCATTTTCTTTCTCGATATCAATCAAGTGTTCACCCTGAACGAACACTCCCCCATGCCTATTCCCCCTCCTGAATATGAGCATCTACTTACACATATGTGGGACATGGCCCCAGATAACCTAATAACAGTTCTTCCTCCTAATGTAAACATATATGGAGAAGGTTTAGTAACCCATGAACCATTTTCATCCCCCTAAATCATCCCACCTCCATCACTATATGCCTAGCTCACTGACCTCACATCCCCTTACTAAGTCATCAACATCCCTTTTCCTACTAGAATACAGTACTTGTTGAACCGAGTCCCTCTAGACTATCTAGTCGAGGAAGTAGCAGATCTCGAGATTTCAAAAGATGAGTTGGAAGAGCTCACAACCTTCATCACCCGGTCAGGCAGAGTTTTCAAGCTAGTTATATACCTGCATCCCAAGGGCAAAGGGAAAAAGAAAGTGATAGAAGAAGAAGTTGAGACAGAGGTACAACAATAGACTAGAGAGGCAAAGGAAAGGAGAGAAAATGATATTTTCAAAGAAGTAATTCATAAATCTTACCTATTCTTGATTGAGTAGCTGTCCAAGACACCAGCCCAAGTCTCGATATTGGACCTATTGCTAACATCAGAGCAGCACAGAGAGAGATTCTTGAGCATATTCAGAAAGTCCTTTGTGGATGCCTCGATCATGCCAAACAGGTTGGAAAACATGGTGGCCAAAGTATTAATGCTGTGAGTCATAACATTTTTGGAGGAAGATATTCCCAAGGGTGACACCATGCATAACCCAGCCATCTACATCATGGCCTGCCACTCCGACGTGTATTGCCCTCATTTTGGTAGACAATGGGTTTGCCCTTAACATCTGCAAGAAGGATACATTGGACATGTTGGGAGTCACCTTAGACTATGTGAAACCAACCCATGTGACATAAGGGCCTTTGACAACTCAGTCAATCGCAGCCAATGAGAAGTGTACCCGTAATGATAGAAGGGAGAATGTTCTAAGTTTAGTTTCAAGTGTTGAGCATACCATCCTCATTCACAATGTTGTTGGGATGACCATGGATTCATTAAGCAGGAGTCGTCCCATCCACTCACCACCAGAAAGTGAAGTTTATCATCGATGACAAGGTCATCACAGTACCAACAAATACAAATGTGATCACAATGATGAGACAAAAGATATTGGGAGTTCAGAATCTACAAGCTCCTAATACTTTCACTTCATACCAATTCGAAGTTGTGCATACAGAGAAAGAAGTAGTATATCTGAAAAGGAAGGCTGAAATACTTCCGTTGAAGTTCCACATGATGGCCAATATGAAGTTCAATCCGAACAAAGGCCTAGGAAAATAATCCCAAGGAAGAAAGCACCTCATGAAAGCCATCAGAGTGTCATACAAAGCAGGCCTAGGTTTCAAACCTCTTATCAAGCATCATTTCAAGAACAACAAGAAGAAGAAAGCCAGCCACAAGGACACACAATACTTTGTATCCACTTTTGGACTACCCAAGACTTATACTACCCTGCCAACTGAACCATATGCTCAGATAGTACCACCCAAGCTCAACACAGAATATACACCAACAGAACCGATCATCATTCCTTCTTCAATCATCAGTTGACACTCTGCTTACCACTTTGAGACTGCTCCTTATACCCACATGTTTAGCTCCAAGCCATCAATCCCTAAGGTCGGGAAAAGTTTCACCCCCAACAACTCAGAACATAGGGAGGATAACCTAGCTCCCCTAAGTCTACTCTCTGTCCCTGGTGATGTCATGGAAGCACTGCAATAAGTTATTGTGAGTGGAGAGTTAGACCTAGATGAGCTTGACCCTGACCAGGTCAACATGCCGTAAACATGGGTGCCTGTCGATGCCAAGGAGCATATCGAACGAGCCAACTCAACCCCAACAGAGGACCAGGACCAGGGGATAGATTGAATGATTGAGAAAAAGGCCACGAAGAGCTGACCTTTCCACTCTTGTTTATACTTTTAAAAGATTTTTAGTCATTTCTTTTCACCACTTTGTAATAAGAACTATGTAGACTTGATTCCTAATGACTCAAAATTGTCAAAGCATTTGACCAGTGCATTTATAAGGGGTATGTAGCTAACCTGAGACACAACATTAGGTCCAGTCACTTTTGAAAAAAAAATCTTTTTTCTATTTTATTTACGCTATTAGTCAAAGAACTACATGCGGCTTGATCTTGATAGATTAATGTTTTCAAAAGCACTTATACTTAAAAGTCAAGTATGCAGGCAACCTGAGAAGTAACTTAAGCTCAGTTGCTTTCAAAAAAATGTAAATTTGGTCCACCCCTAAGACCAGAACTATATCAAACTTGATACTAGTTGAACAAACTTTACTAGGCTTGTAATTAGTGTAAACATCGGGTATGTAGACAACTTGGAGCATGATTCTAAGTTTAGTTGTTCATCGGGTATTAAATACCCTTTTTAATGTAAAGGCATACTAAAAGCTTTTCTTTCATAATAGGAACACAAAGAATGGAATGATGAGAAAATAATGCCAAAAGAGGTGATCGAGGCCTTTGAACGCCAAGAAAACTGACATCTTCCATCGGTAGATGACCTCCAAGAGATCAATCTTGGGTCAAAAGCCATGCCTAGAGTTATAAAAATTGGGACCCCCAACCCTTCAGATTTGGGGCATGCCCTGTTAAATTTACTCTGAGAGCATTTAGATATCTTTGTATAGACCCATACAGACATGCCTAGTCTGGACACAGACCTTATCACCCACAAGCTTCCCACTAACCCAGATATTTATCATATCAAGTGAAAGCCTAGGTGCCTACAACCATAATGGTCTTTAGCCCTCAAAGAAAAAAATACACAAACAACTAAACACTGGATTTCTTTTGTTTATCCAATATCCCCAATGGTTAGCCAACATTATCCTTGTACCTAAGAAGGATGGCAAGGTCCAAATGTGCATCGATTATAGAGACCTAAACAAAGCTAGTGCCAAAGATGATTTTCCCTTACTCCATATTGATGTATTCATTGACAGTACTGTAGAACATGAGATGATGTCCTTCATGGATGGGTTCTCAAGCTACAATTAGATTAAGATGTCTATAGAAGACCATGAGAAGATTGCTTTCACAACCCCTTGAGGCACATTCTGTTATAAGGTCATGCCCTTTGGTCTCAAAAATGCAGGGGCAACATATCAACAGGCCATGACTACCCTCTTCCATGACATGATCAACAAAGAGATGGAAGTCTATGTTGATGTTATGATTGTCAAATCCTTTCATCGGGAGGATCATCTAAAGCACCTATAGAAGCTGTTTATTCGCCTAAGGAAATACAGACTGAAGTTGAACCCGAACAAGTGCATCTTTGGAGTCTCCCATAGAAAATTGTTAGGCTTCATCATCAACGAAAGAGGAATAGAAGTTGATCCCACCAAAGCCAAAGCAATCGTTGGGATGCCTACACCTCGCACAGAGAAGGATGCACACAGCTTTCAGGACCACATCCAATATATTAATCATTTCATTGCTTTGCTTATTCCCATTTGTGAACCTTTGTTCAAACTATTGAGAAAAAATGTTCCAACCCAATGGAACAATGACTGCCAGATTGCCTTCAACAAGATCAAGAATCATCTGTTAAGCCCACCTATATTGATCTCTCCAAAGCCAGACCACCTATTGATTCTATATCTGACTGTGCATGACAGCTGCATGGGATGTGTACTAGGACAACATGATAGGATAGGGAAGAAAGAATAAGCCATTTATTATCTGAGCAAGCATTTCGTTGACTAAAATACCAGAAACACACCTCTTGAGAAGACTTGCCTAGCTCTAGTCTATGTCACCAAGAGACTTCGACACTACTTCCTTGCATACAAAGTATTTTTGATTTCTTGGATAAATCCCATCAAGTATCTATTCGAGAAACCTGCAACCACAGGAAGAACTGTCTGATGGCTCATGATGCTATCCAAATTAGACATCACCTATGTCTCACAGAAAGCTATCAAGGGGTAAGCCATAGCAGACTTCTTAGTAGATGGACTAGCAGATGAACCTTCATCCTTGAAATTTGACTTACCAGATGAACACATACTTTATGTTGAAGTCGAATCAAGCAAGATAGTCAAATGGAAGATGTGCTTCGATGAAACCATCAATTAGCTAGGCTATGGGATTGGAGTCATGCTCATCTCTCTTATAGGTGCCCTCATTCCAACGACTGCAAGACTACACTTTCTATGCACTAATAATATAGCTAAATATGAAGCTTGCATCATTGATTTGAAAGCAATTATTGACCTCGGTATTGATGAACTAGAAGGCTACAAAGACTCAACACTTGTCATCATTCAAGCAATCGGAGATTGGTTCATCCAAGAGGAGAATTCTTAGACTATCATGAATGTCTATAGATCATTTTCAAGAGCTTTGAATACCTGACTTTCAACTACATTGGCAAAAGAAGGAACAGCTTTACAGATGCGTTAACCACATTAGCTTCAATGATTGGCATCCCTCAAGGGGCAAAGATGACACCAATTGAGATTGAACAGAGAAATGAGCTAGCCTATTGTCTTTAGATTACAACTACTGATTTGAACAGTGAGTCGTGGTTCCTGGACATAAAGAACTATCTTGAAGATCAAACTTTTTCCTCTATGGCTTCTAAGAATAGTCAACGTTCTTTACAGAGATTAACAGCTCAATTTGTTTTGCATGGTGGAACCCTATACAAAAGTCTCCCATCATGTCCTCTTAAGATGTATGGATGAAGCTAAAGCCTCCACATCATTGAAGATATCTACGGAGGAGAGTGTGGCCCGCACATGAATGGGCTCATGTTTGCTAAGAAGATTCTCCAACTAGGCTACTACTGGTCAACAATGGAAACAAACTGTTGTCAATATGTAAATAAGTGCCATACTTATCAGTCTTATGCCAACATCATCAAAGCACTAGCTTCCAAATTGCATAACCTGACTACTCATTGGCCATTCTCCATGGGGGGAATTGATGTAGTAGGACCCATGCCTCAGAAAGCTGCCAATGGACATCTGTATATCATTGTGGCTATTGACTATTTCACCAAATGGGTTGAAGCCATATCTTTATCAACAGTCATAATGAAGAACATAGCTAGATTCATACGGAGAGACATCATTTGCCATTATGGTGTTCCTAGCAAAATCATCACTAACAATGTAACCAGTTTTGTGAGAAAAGATCTTGAACTACTCTGTGAAAAGTTCAAGATTCACCATCATCAATCTTCTCCATACAGACCATAGATGAACGGAGTAGTAGAAGTAGCCAACAAGAACCTCAAGAAGATCTTACAAAAAATGACTACTAATCACTCCAACTGGCATGAAATGTTTCCCTATGTACTAATGGCCTATAAGACTTCAATCCGTACTTCAATAGGGGCAACACTATACTCATTGGTCTACAGCATGAAGGCCATCCTGCTAATTAAAGTTGAAATTCCAAGTCTCTAAGTCTTAGTTGAGGCAAAGATTCTAGAATCTGCATGGGCACGGGTTCGACATATTCAGTTGAACCTTGTTGATGAGAAGAGATTGCAAGCAAGGAGCAATGGGAAAACCTATAAGAGGCGCATAGAAACAGCCTTCAATAAACGAGTTAGATCCAGAGATGTCGAGGAAGGAGACTTAGTTCTCAAAATGGTCCTTCCACATGAGCAGGCACCATGGGAGCAACCTCAGCCGAATTACGAAGGACATTTCATTGTCAAATGGAAGTTGTATAGCGGGGCACTATTACTAGGAAAAAATGGATAGGGAAGACTTCCCCAGATTTGTAAACTTGGACCAAGTCCAAAGGTTCTTTGCTTAACTAATGTAAACCTGACTTGTGCTGAATTCCTTGGAATGAGAATGCCTTGAATAGTCATTTTGCTAAAACATTCCTTTATTCATCTACTTTTGCACCTCCAAAAATCATGATCATTTCTACAAATCCAGAATGGAAGAATCAATGGTTAAAAAAAGAATAAGGAAAAGAAAAGCAAAAAAAAAAAAAAGAGCATATAAAGAACCATGATTTTCTTCAAAAGCATACAAGGATTTTGTAGAGAACCATGATCTCCTTCAAAGCATGGGGAACTTATAAAGAATCATGATCCTCTTCGAAACATATGGAACTTATAAAGAACCATGATTTTCTTCAAAATATGGAAATCTTGTACAAAACCATAATCTTCTTTAAGAAATGGGCATTTTGTAGAGAACTATAATTGTCAATTTGCAATCAGCCTTTGAGCAAGAACCATTCATATCCATATTTCCAGATCCTCCCAATTCTGCTTACTCAAAGGTAGATCTTGAAATCATCAGAAAACCATTCATTTAGCAAAGCAACTGTTCAAGCCTCTTAGCACTGCAAGAAAAATTCTAAGCAAAAGTCAGCAATACACAAGTTAAGTATTCAACCAACTTGGAACAAGAGCATATACCTCGTCCAATTACCTTCCAAAAAGCCCAGACCTATCTGAGTATAGGGGCAAAAAAGGGACAAAGACAAAAAGAAATATTGCAAAGCTTAGAGTGAAAATCGGAAATGGCACTCTGACCCAGTCCTAGTAAACAAGAGAAAAATCAAGTCAACACTTAAGGTGAAAATCAAAAATGGCACCATGAGTCAAGTCAAGTTAGTCAAGTCATGAACACACATCATCAAAGGACATCTTTTTGACAAAGTAAGAACAAAAGACCTCAAACACAAGCCTACAATCTCAATCTCTCAAGAGAAACACATTAAGTATCCAGAACTTGTAAACCTTTCACACCTTGCCCAAACTAGGCATGGCATCATAGCATATGAAAACATGACCCTATGTATTCAAGAGTAATGCAACAGGTCATCTCTAATGTTCAAGAACCTTGAGGAGCCCAGTTTTTTAAAGATTTATGAAAAATGAATTTTAAAAACCTCTTTCAACAAAAGTAAATGCAAATGCAAAAGTTAGCTGATCCATGCTTCAAAACTCAATCATCAATCAATCAGCATTGTCAACCTTTCAAAGCATTTTCAGTCTCTCTACAAAAGTCTTCTACGCGCCTATCGATAAGTCTAGAATCAAGGAGCAATTAAAATAAAATTGAGATGGAATATCATCCCCAGTAAATGCCATTCATAGCCTAGCAAAGCTGGAGATGATAGATCATCTCCCCAAGAATAGCAGAGGCGATGCGTCATCTCCCATCAATTGTGATTGAAGATGACCCATCACCTCATAATAAAAAATCGAGATGAAGCATCATCTCCAGTAAAATGCCATTTACAGCTAAGCAAAACTAGAGATGATACATCATCTCTCAAATTGCTAAACATTGTGTCATCCCATAACAATCTTGAAACAAAGATTGATGCGTTAACCCAAACAATGAAAATTGGGGCATGGGCCCCCAATCAAATGAAATTTGGGCATTTGCCCATTAAGGGAGATGGGCATCGGCCCCTGAGCAAAGAATTGGGCTGTGGCCCCTCTACAATGAATTTGGGGGTCCGGCCCCTAAGCAAGGAATTAGGCTTTGGCCCCTAAGCAATGAATTTAGGCCCTGCCCCTAAGCAAAAGATTAGGCCACAGCCCTTGAACAAAGAATTTGGGGCTTGGTCCCTCTGTAATGAATTGTGGGCCACTGCCCCTTAAGGAATTTGAGCCTTGACCCCTCTGTAATGAAATATGAGTCGTCGCCCCTTAAGGAATTTGGGTCTTGACCCCTCTACAATGAATTATGAGCCACCGCCCCTTAAGGAATTTAGGCCTTGGCCCATCTGCAATGAATTTGGGACTTGGCCCCTTAGGAATTTGGGACTTGGCCCCTCTGCAATGAATTATGGGTCGCCGCCCCTTAAGGAATTTAGGCCATGACCCCTCTGCAATGAAATGTGGGTCACGGCCCCTAAGAAATAAATTGGGTCTCGCCCCCTCAACAAATGGAATTAAAGGTCGCCGTCCCTTAAGGAATTTAGGCCTTGACCCCTCTGCAATGAATGTGGGTCGCCGCCCATTAAGGAAATTGGACCCCGGCCCCTCAGCAATGAAATTGGGTAAAGACCCCCTTCAAAAAAGCGTTGATCCCCAAGATCCTCGTAATTTTGAAGTAATCCTTGTAAATCTCCCAGCATAAACCAGCAAATACTTAAAACCTGAAGTTCGCTCCGTCGATAAAGCAATTTGGTAATAAGTCATCACCCTCAGCAAAGTCCATTCTTATGGCAAGCACATGAAAAATGAAGTCTGCTATATCGGCAAAGCAATTCGATGATAAGTCATCACCCTCAGCAAAGTCCATTCTTATAGCAGTGTTCGATTGAAAATGATGCATCGATCATTTTTTACCTTGAAACCAGGCCGCGTAAAGGTTTAGTAAGGACTTCACCTTACAGAAAATGTCAAATTTCGACATCACAGATTGCCTATCGGGCATAGGAAAATGTCAATCATCGTTCCATTGCCTACGTAACATGACAAAACATGAATACGTAGCACTAATCTCTAAAGATCTCCATGGCTTTTGGAGTTAAGCCCAAAAACTTTCTGATATGCTCTACTCAGGCCACCGCAGGTTCAATGAGGGACTCTAGGTTGCCCCACCATAAATGGCTGAAACCGTTGACATAACAGAATTGCCTATTGGGCATAGGCAAGTGTCGACATCATTCCATAGTCTATGTATCATGACAACCGCGTTTGGAAATTGGGTGAAACAAGTATGTAGCATTGATCCTTCGTGATCTCCATGGATTTTGGAATAAGCCTAAAAACTTCCTAACATGCCTTGATCAGGCCGCCACAGGTTCGATGGGGGACTCTAGGTTGCCTCATCAGAAATGGCCAAAACCGTTGGCTAAACAGACTGTTTACCTCGGTATAGACAGATGTTGACAACGATCCATAGCCTATATACCATGACAATCATCTTTGGAAATTGATTGAAACAGATATATACCACCAATTCTTCGGAATCTCCACGGCTTTCGGAGTAAGCCTAAAAACCTCCTGACATACCTCATGCAGGCCGCGTAAGTTCGCTAAGTCGTGTCGGTCCCCGACTTTGTAGAAAGGTCTTCACAAATAAACCACCTATCTGGGGTGTAGGTAGGCATCATCACTTCATAGCTTGTATATTATACTAGCCATGTTTGTAGATTGGATGGTTAAAACAGATACGTAGAACCGATCTCTCGAGATCCCATGGCTATCGAAACAAGCCCAAAGAGTTTCCCATAAGCACTGTGAGCAATCCTTGAACCATGAACAAATTACCACGTAGCATCCTGGTTATTCGGACATAGTTGAATGCTACACTTTGATTCATAGCCTATGTATCATCTTAGTGCTAATACCGTTAGGGAGTTATGCATGATACATAGCATTGGGTTCCTTGTTATCACAACCCCCACAGCTTCTAGAGAGAGCACAACATCTCCAGTCCTGGCCGGTCCTCTACCTACCCTCTATTGAAGTCAGGATAATTGTAGGGTATGACCCATTTGTGATGTCTATTTATAGGATGTAAATACGCATCACAATTCAATCCATAAAGTCTTTGAAATTCCTAAGGCCATAGCTGCACTGCTATCATGCTTGAAGAATCCTCCTCACAGCAAATGGGTTACTTGTGAGAAAAGCCCACCACTGCTTCTCGGGAAAGAGCTCATAACATTTCTTTACATGTCCAAACCAAGGCACCCTTCCAGTTCAAATTTTGGCACCACCTAGTCCATACTTTTGAATAGCTTACCTGCATCGGCCATTCCAGTTAGTACTTTATCTGCCGCATGATTTACTAGTGGCCACCCCATGACAATTGCTCAGCATTGGACAACAAGCAATGCCATACTTCAATCCATCGGCATTGGACAACGAGCAATGTCACACTTCAATCCATCAAGTCTATGAAATACTTGCTCCTAGCCATAGTGTTTCTTCTATTTATAGCCAAAACAACTATCAAGCTTGAGTAGTACTTTCATAGCATGGGATACTTGTGAGAAAAACCCTTCCATAGCTTCTTGGGAAAGAGCGCAACAATATTTCTTTATACGTTCTAGCGGTCACCGCTCAACAGACCAACCTATTAACACCAACCTTGGTGACACTTGCTTATTGGGACATAAGCATTGTGTTGCATTCACCTTCAAACATTGTGTGTTATAACTACTTTAGCAAAGACTGGGTTGCTATCACCTGGGCAAGGCACAACAACCGACCTTATGGGATCTCGCCCTAGCTTTCAGAGATAGTCATATAAATTCTTCCTTACACGTCTGCCCACCTTGACATTGTTTAAGTGGGACAAAAATACTGTCATGGATCAATCCATAGCCTATGTAGCCATCTCTTTATGGATGCGTAACACTGACCCTCCAAGGTCCCATTATCTTTTCCATAGAGAGCTTCCAAAATCTCCCTATGAGTCTCTTAAAATACAACATTTGCCTAAGTGGGACAAAGGCAATGATGTAGATCGATCCTACTAGATATCACAACCGATGTAAAGCTACACGTGTCTTCGGAAATGATATTTAGTGTATATGTGCCATGATTGATGTAAAATTGAGTAGTGTTTAGTCATGACTACATATATTTTCCATAGCTTTTTCAAGGAGAGCTTCACTAACATCCCTCATTGAGTCCCATTAAAACTCTCAAGGATAGTCACAAAAAGACGTCCAAGCAATCAACTTAACAAATGAATCAATGAACATTCAACATAGCAAATGCAAAACATATCAAACATGCAAATCTTGTAAGAAACCTCAAGCAACTCACACAAATTAAATCATTAAGCTAGCCAAAAGCAAATACAAGTGCAAAAGTCATCTAAATGGTTCGTGTGTTTACAGCTTTTGCATGATCAGTTTTTCGCAATGTTTTCAAGCAGTTGCTCCCATTGTCGATGACTTACATGTCTCTTGATGCAGCGCATATGCCAATAGTAACACCCAAGGAGCTAGAGAAAATGACGATTACTTGTGTATAACTCATGGATAGCCCATGTTTTCAAAACAAAGAAAGTCCCTCCATCAGTGAATACCCACTTTTGAAAATCGAAATGAAGGAAACACTAAAAGAGTGCACTCTCAAGCCGAGAAGACATTTCAAAAGCAAACTCATTTCAAAATCTTGATCCAAAGTTGAGGACCAATTCAGCCCATCGACACTTCAAGCCAAAACTAATCTATATTTCATAAACCACCCACCCAATATCCATGAGTTACATACAAGGAAGAAATATGGTCTTTCCCAAGTCAAAATTAGGGCACTTCCATCTTTGTTATATGCGGCAAAGCCACACATACCAAAGAGGGGCATCTGTTAGCACCCAAATTTTGATTTGGGTCATGTGATAGCATAAGGAGAACATAACAACATTAAGGCATCAATACTCTAAGTACCTTTGGCTTAGGAAGAGCAAACCTGGACTCTAGGATGTTCAACATTCCCAAAGAGGTCTTCCTGGATGTTCCAATCACAAATGAAATAGTCAAAGCACCTTATTACAACCCAAAATGCACCATTTCTAAGCAAACCCTAATCTCTCTCCTAAGCACCAACAGGACCTTGAGGGTCCATATTTTAGAACCCCATTCATGTCATTAGTAACTTTTCCACCTCCTGTAAGCCTTTCTCCAGTAAATCATCACAGATGGAAAAGTTACCATTTTTCCCTTTTACCTTCAAAGGCTCAATACCCACTATCTATCATCCAGATCACTGAATTTCTCCTGCCTACATAACCCTTCTTGTCATGAAGCATCAGAGGCAAAGAATTCTCATTTTCACCTTTTTAGACCTGTGGGCAAAAAATTACCATTTTACCCTTTTCACCTTATAACATTTACCCTTGGACCCTCAAAGGATCCCCGAAACCTCTCTAGTGGTCCGAATGGTGTAATTTTAGATCCTATGCATCTTTGAGTCTCCCTATTTTGAGGATCTCATCACATATCAAGCATTGCTCGAGAAAGGCAATAGCTAATTTCCCAATCCATGATAAACCTAACCAAGAAATGACTCTTGTAGAAACTCCTAGAAATTCATCTGACCTCCAAATCCAGAAAGGTCAATTGCCATATCTCAGCCTCAACCTTAGCTTCAAATCTCCGAGTTTGAGAAGAGAATTTTGAAGTTTCAAACCTCTGTGAAATCTCAAATCTTCCCCCAAGAGGTCAAAAAGCTATTTTTTTTCGTATTTCACTCATTTGGACCTAGAATATTCTCTAGACTTCCAAATCAGGATCAATTGGTGTCCATTTCTTCATAAATGCAAGGTCTTCAAAAAAATGTCAAAGAAGCAAGAACTTTTGTAAAACCTATCTACCAAGATTCCCTCAAATACTCTAAAAAGTGTGATAAATTAGGTCTAAAAATTAGGTACTCAGCCGACTCCCAAGAGTGCATCTAAAATCAAAAATTCAGATAGTCAGTGGCCACACCACTATAAATTTAGAGCCTCAAGACTATCAGATCCCCACTAATTTGTAGAAAATCTGTGGCCCAAGCAGTCATTTCTGCCCAAACCCAGAAAAAGCACGTTTTATTTGTATTTAGCAAGCGAAATGCCCTTAAAAGTTCTACTGGACCCGAAATACATCAAAGTCAAAGCCATTTTTTCAATGTCACCCCTGTCTTCAATAAAGCATTTCACAAACTCCTGGTTCAGAGGATGTCTGGTCATTCAATTTCACTCAACTTCAAGTAGCTACAGAAACCCAATTTGTTCAAGCAACTCTGCTTTGAAAAACTCTCAACAACTACTTGGGAATCCAATGACCAATCTATCAGCTCTTGTAGCTCTAAGATTCCTCAAGCTTTACCTAGATACAGCCCACGATGATATTTTACAGAAAAATCAACAACATTCCCTGTCCAATCTTATCAAATCACTCAAAAATGGTTTTTGACCTAATTTCCTGCTCAGGTACCATAATCTCGCATAGTCAGAAGCTGTGAATCACCTGGACCCAGGCTCATCAATCTATGGGTGATTCTTGAATCAATTTTACCATCTTACCTTTTCAAAATGCATCTGAGAGCTTTTCAGGTTAAAAAAACCCTAATTTGACTCCCTTACCCTTTTCGTAATTTGGTTCTGACTGGACCAGCGCGACCGGAGCATCTGTGACCTCTAAAAATGACACTGACTGAGTCACCTCTGAGATCGAGAGCTTGCAAGGAGTGACAACAGAGAGAGGGTTTGATAAAAATAAAAAATCAGCATTAGTCATCAGATGAGCTAAAGTTATGATATTTAGCATTAAATGCATTCACACCTTAAGGCCATTTTTGGAAACCCTTGGATTGGCATCTTCCCATCTGATTTTTTATCCTCCTCCCTTGGATCTTCACCTTGGATTTCAAATCCCTA
>JAOXJP010237649.1:0-38222 GCA_025762735.1 Platanus orientalis | reverse complement strand
GCATTATTTGGTCTAATTTTTTTCTATGACATACTTCATCCCATTTTGCACACAATCTGTCAATTTGATAGATTTATGAAAATAAAATATTTACTATATTATTAATAATTAAAATTTTTTTTAAAAATCCAAAAAATGCTAAAAAATAAGAAAAAATTCAAAAAGCATTTTTTAACATAATGAAATCTCTTAATTCTACTATGTTTTTTGTATTTTTAATTTTTTTAATATATTTTATAAAAAAATCAGAAAATTACATCAAACGTGTAATCATGTAGAAGTGTAGAGCATTTTGAAACTCTACGTCATGTAAAAGTGTATTGATGAGGATTAAGCTGGTTGATACTTGGTAGCAATCTTGGCACTGGTAGATTCTTGTATTATTCTCTATCTCATTATATTATATTTCTCTAGTTTTACAAATTTACTATTGTAGACTTGTAGTTGTACTTTTGTAATACTTTGTATTACCAATGAATGAAAATGACATTATTATTTTAGTTTTTGAGTTATATATTTGTATCATTGATTATGTTTTATGTCTATGAATTTGTAGTTTTATTGTGCAATGTGTAGTGTTATTTATCAACCTCTAATACTTAAAATTCAAAACATGCATGACAACGTGTGTCACGAGGGTACCGATTCCCAACTATTGATACGCAAGTGTGTAATGAAGTATAATGATTTATAAGTATTTAATGATGTTTATTATAACATTTCCTAAAGTTTCATTAAAAAATTCCAAGGCTTACATAGTATATCCATAGACTCTATAGGCGATAACGTATGTTATGGGGGTGACGGTTTTCCCAACCATCTATGATGGTTGTTTCATATACTTAATGATTCCTAAGTGTGTATTAGTGTTTAATCTATCAAATCCTGAAGTTTCATATCAAAATTCTTTCATTTAATTAGTTTTTCCCCTGTTTCTCACCGTCTCCCAGTTTCCTACGCCGTCTCCTTGCAATAAGTTGCAAGACTTGAGACGTCTCTGTCTCCCTAAACCACGATACGGGACGAGATAACGAGATTTTAAACCTTGTTCATTAGATAGTATTTGAAGAATACAACCCACCTAATTAAATACATAAGATTGTGTGGGTTTGATACTTATACAAAGTGCTTGTGAAAAGGCTCAGGTGTATGTTGAACTAGTTCTTAATTGTTTATTTACTATGGACAAAGGTATATTCAGTAAAGTAGATCCTACCTATTTGATTAGGAGCCATTACAAAAATTTACAATGAGACCCACCCTAAGTTAATAAGGTAGGGGAAGGAAAGCAATGGGATCATATTGGACTCTAGTATATTCCCACAGAAGGCTTTTAGTTAAATCACAAAGGTTGAAGAACAGTATTAACTCTCGTCCAGATGGCTTCAATGGCCTGTTCACGTCTGGACTGCAACACACAGTAAATAACTTCTTCAAGGTAAGGTTATATCCATGGAAACCTGTCCAGTATGAGTTGCCCAACCACTAACACTAATCTAGTTGCTTCAAAGCCCTCAAATCTTCAATAGTTGGTGCAGGGTGATCAATTCCTAGCCAACTGTTAGTTTCAGCAAACAAAAAGAAAAAAAAAAATTCATAAACAAGCAAAGAAGAACAAGGTGAGGAATCCTTTAACCTAAAGAGAAAGTAGCCTTCACTCCTACCGTTAAACTAAGATCAAACTTAGACCCATTTCAGGGTTTTATGGTTCTTCATTTGCACTCAAAGAAGGAAGAAGAAGAAGCAGCAACTAAGGAGCCAAACGTGAGCTGAAGAAAATTTCTTATTATTCAGCATCAAAATTAAACCAAGTCGTGTGGGGTGTTTCATAGCCCCCACGGCTAGGTTTATTACAACCTAAACAAGTAAAGACTAAATATCCCCCCTAGCACAATTTTTTGTTCAAAATAACCCTAAACTACATAAAATAACAAAAATACCACTAAAACCTCCTATGTGCTAAGGAAATAAAAGACATGCAAACTCTCTAGTGGAACCATAACATGAGCGCAACCCTCCTGCACTGTCTCTGATAGACCTAAAACTCTCGTCTGGACCTGATGTCCTCATCAACTCTACCCTCCTGAGAAGAAGTTGCCTTTAACGCTAAACAGCTACGATACTGCTCTAGAATATCCAGATCAAGCTGTTGGAACTCGCTCTCTATGATCCATGTACTGTCAATATCCGGTCGACCCTTCCACTTGACGAGGTATCTCCAATAACCTCCTTGTCTAGTGGAAACACTCTGATCATCTACAATAGCCTCAATCTCCTCCCTGCGAGTAGTGATAAGTGGTAATGGTGGTATAAGCTGAGGAGGCTAAAGAACTGGTGTTTGTGGGTCTACAAAAGACTCAAAGTCTAGGGTAAAATGGCCATGGTAGGGTACAAGATCCTGCACATTAAAAGTAGAGCTAATCCCTAAGTCAATCGAAATATCTAACATATACGCATTAAGTACAATTTTGTTCAGAACTTTGTAAGGTCCCGAACTCCTAGCATACAATTTCCACGTGACCCCAAGTGAGTATCGCTCAGGGCAGAAATGAACCATAACCAAATGATCAACTTGAAACTTGCAATGTGTACGATGCAAATCAACCAGCTATTTATATTTTTTATTACTTATAGCAATTCTACGTCTGATCTCCTGGAGTAATGCATGTAACTGAGATGCAAATGCAGATGCAGACATAGGAATAAGGTCTATAGGAGCACTAGATCTATAACCTGGATAGACCATCTTAAATAGACTCATACCAGTGGTCTTATTAACCGAATTATTATATGCAAACTCAACAATAAACAAAACTATATCCCATGCCCTAAGGTTCTCACCGACCAGACAACGAAGTAATATCCCTAGACTTCTTATCACTACCTCAGTCTACCCATCTGTCTGAGGGTGGTAAGCAGAAGAGAACTACAGCCTAGTACCCATCATCTTATACAGTGTCTTCCAAAAATAACTGACAAATCTAACATCACAGTCAAACACTATGGACTTTGGCACCCCATGTAAATAGACTACCTCATCAAAGGATAGACGAGCGACCTTGGAGGCATCTGAAGTCTTGGCACATGGTATGAAGTGGGTCATTTTAGAAAAAAAATCCACTACAACCATCACGGAATCATATCGCCTCGAGGAACGAGAAATGCCTAACACGAAATCTATACTCACATCTTGCCATGGACTGTGATGAACTGGCAAAGGGAAATACAAACCTGGACCTTGTTTCCTCTGCTTCGCTAGTTGACAATTACGACACTGCTCAATCACTTTCGCCACATCCCGTTTCAAACTAGGCTAGTAAAAACGGTCCTCAACTAAAGCAATGGTCTTGTCTAAACCGAAGTAGCCAGCCACACTACCTGCATGCATCTCCTAAATCAGAAAGTCTCTCACAAAAATGCGAGGTAGACGCAAGTGCGTACCTCGAAAGAGATACCCGTCCTAAATCATAAACTCTCTGTTCCTTATTAGCTGATCACCATGCAAGGAGTAAAAGATGGTACAAAAGTCCAGATACGACTTATAATCTTCTCTGAGTCTATCGAATTCGGTAACTTGTACGTTCATCGTATGCAAAGGTAAATCTTTATGCTTAATGCATCAACAACCTTGTTTTCTAAGTCGGCTTTGTATTTAATCACAAATGTAAACTCTTGAAGATACTTCACCCACTTGGCATGCCGTAAGTTAAGTTTCTTCTGAAAGCCTAAGTATCTCAAAGCCTCATGGTCAGAAAATAGGATGAACTCCTGCGGCAACAGTTAATGTCTCCAAAACCTGAGGGACTGAACTACCGCATAGAATTCTTTGTCATAGGTGAAATACTTTTGTTTAGCTTCATTTAATTTCTGTCACGGGATGTCTTTCTTAAGTGAGAACACCTCCTATTCCAACCCCATATGCATCACACGCAATTTCAAAGACTTTAGAGAAGTCTGGAAGTCGTATGATAAGAGCTTTAGTCACCCTTGACTTGATCTCCTGGAAGGTCTTAGCTGCGGCCTTGGTCCACTTAAACTCACCTTTACGGATGCAATCCATAATAAGTGTCATAATATAACTAAATCTCCGAATGAACCGCCTGTAGAACGTGGCTAAGCCTTGAAAACTATAAACTTCGTGAATGCTAGTAGGCTCAATCCACTCTACAAGACACTTGATCTTGTTAGGATCAACGGTCACTCCCTCACCTAATACAACAAATCTTAAGAAGATAATTTTTGGTGTCATGAATACACACTTCTTAAGATTCGCGTATAAGCTCTCTCTACGGAGTATCTCATATACACTCTGCAAATGGCTTAGATGAATCTCCTTACTAGGGCTGTATATAAAAATATCATCGAAGTATACAACTAGAAACTTTCCTATGTAGGGTCTCAATACCGATGTCATTACCCTCATAAAAGTACTTGAAGCATTAGAAAATCCAAATGACATGACAAGCTACTCATACAGTCCATCCTTTGTCTTGAAGGCGGTTTTCCACTCATCCCCTAGCCTAACTCTAATTTGGTGATAGCCACTCTTAAGATCAATCTTGGAGAATGTAGTTCCTGTCATCATATCTAACATGTCGTCAAGCCTAAGAATGGGAAACTTATACTGTACCGTGATCTTATTTATGGCTCTACTATTAACACACATCCTCCAGGAACCATCTTTCTTCGGTGTAACAAGTATGGGTATAACACACGGACTCATACTCTCCCTGATGAAACCCTTTCTCAACAATTCATCTACTTACCACTTCAAGTCGACATGCTCTGTAGGGTTCATCCTATAGTGGGGTAGATTAGGAAGAGTCGCTCCCGGAACCAGATCTATGGTGTGCTAAATATCACGCATCAGTGAAAGCTCATCCGGTAAACCCTCAGGGAACATCTCTCCAAACTCTCTGATGAGAAACTCTACCTTAGTTGGGAGATTAGAACTAGGATCAAGGGTCACTGCTCTAGTGACTAATGCAAACACTGGTGCATCATTTTGAACCTCCTTCTTAAACTCCTTAGAGCTAAGAATATTCAAGGTCTTCATATGATAACCCTTCACATCTTTCCCTTTATTCACCAGACTCTTGCCTCTAGACTGGGCTTTTAGTGAAAAAGGAGTGAACTTGATTTTCTTGCCCTTAAACTCGAACACACACGTGTTGGTCCTACCATACAACGTGATGTTTAAATCAAAAAGCCAGGGTCGGCCTAGGATCATATGCCTTACATTAATAGGCATGACATCACATCATATCTAGTCATAGTACTTGCCAATCTCAATAGGCACATGACATCTATGGGTGACAGGAAGAGAAGAGGAGTTTACCCAAGACACTTGGTAGGGCTGAGGGTGTAGGACAGTGGTGAATCCGAGCCACCCCACATTATCAGTAGAAACTACATTAATACAGCTTCCATTGTCTATAATAACTCTACAGGTCTCCTCATCACACTTAGCGAAGGTACAGAAGATGGTGGTCTTCCGCCAATCCTCCTCTGGAGCAACCTGTGTGAGAGCATATCTCACCACCCAAAAGGGTGAAGGGGACGAGAAATAGCTAGAATAGGAAGGTCTCATGATAGCTAGGTAACTATTCTCTACCTTTCCATCATCATCACTCGGGGCCTGCAAGGAATCAACAATCTTATCTATGCCAATCTCATCATCAAATGTTTGCTAATCTTCGTGGGCCTCTTCCTCAACGTTGTCATCTACACAAAGAGCAAGCTCTTTGCGTGGACACGCCTTGGAATAATGGTCTACCCCACCACATTTATAGCACCTATTAGGATCACCCGACGAATGAGCTTTGGCTTCTTCTTTTCCTCTATTAAGCATTAGGCCAGATCTAGAAGGTTTAAGACCAATTCTAGGTGGCTAGCCCCTTAGAATGAACCTCCCAGCCGAGCACCTAAGATCCTGAGATCGTGAAGCCAAAGGCTTCACATACCTCTCCATATCCTGTGTTATCCTGTAAATTTGCTCTAGGGTGGTGATATAGTAGGGTATTAGCTCATTTTGACTCTAAGGTCAGAGCCTCATCTTAAAGCGAGTGATGGCTATCTCTAGATTCTCATGGACTCCACATCTCAATCTACCATCATCGAATCTCGTGATGTAGTCTGTGACGCTAGATGATCCTTGCCAGATAGCATGATATTGCTCAAGAAGCCTAGTGTGATAGTGACGAGATACGTACTTCTCTTTAAGCTTCTCATGCATCTCTACCCAGTTAGTAATGGGTCTCTCATGTCTCCAACAAACTATTGCTCTATTGAATCCCAATAAAGCTGAGCTAACCCAACTAACTTCATCTTAGCGAATTTGACTTGCCTGTGAGGGGATATCTCATTCTAGTAGAAATATTGGTCTATTCTGTAGACCCGGTCTAAAAGCTCTAAGCATCGATCAAAAGTGGACACCTCAACCCACATAGCTTTTAGGGTCGTCTCCTCGAGATCTCTCAGACCTCTGTGATCTCTCATCCCTCGCTATTGCCTATAACCTCGAGGATCCAGGTCATCATCCTCAAACTCAGGGATATCCTCATGGGGTGGGATCCTCTGTGGAGGTACCTTAGGCGGGGTTAGAGATCTACCCCTAGCTGGGGTCCTCCTAAGTTCAGGCTCTGGACTGTGAATCCGTTGCATATGACCTTTTATGGATCCATGGCCTAAGTGGTGGTCCAGGTGAGGTCCTATCTGATCCACTCTCCTTTCCTAAGAACCTCTCCTAGAACGGAGACCTAACTCTTGCCGGAATTGCTCGAAGGAGTTCTTGAAGTTAGACTCCATAGCCAGGGTTAACCTATCCACCCTCCCTGACAAGTCCTTAAAGGCCGGATCCTGAATGAATTGGGAGCTAGTTCCTGCTTCTAGGGACATCTTGCAGTGATAATCTAGTCTAGACCTAGTGGGCATACACCAAAGAGCATAGGATGGGTGACTCTAAAGACTCTCTAGAATGCTCTAACAGAAGATATGGGTGCAGAAAATTAAATGAATAAAAAAGATGATGCAATGCTAAGCTAAAGTATGAAAAACTAGTCTATTATGCAAAACTACACCTAAATACAACCTATGGGTAAGGAAACCCTAAACCTGGGCTCTAATCCCAAATCTTTTTATTCCTGACTCCTTGTGCACACACCCACTAGTCCATATGCATACTGCATCACATTTGATTCTAAAACATTCCTCCATAGTTCTAACTTAGCATTTACCCCCTCTCTAGTCTCATCAATCAACACAACATCAACAAACAACATACATCATGGCACCTCCTCCTACATACGCTTAATCAACTCATCTATAACTAAGGCAAAATGGTGCGGACTCAGTGTTGACGCCTGGTGCAAGCCTACTATGATCGCAAACTCACTTGTCTTTCTCTCGATTATCCTAACACTAGTTATCGCTCCATCATACATATCCTTAACTAGGTCAATATATCTACTTGGGACCCCTTTCTTATCCAAAAGCCACTAAATGATCTCTCTTGGTACTCTATCATATGCATTTTCTAGGTCAATAAAGACCATGTGAAGATCTTTCTCTTTTCTCTATGTTTTTCCATCAATTGCCGAAGTAGGAAAATAGTTTTAGTTGTTGATCTCCCAGGCATAAATCCAAACTAATTTTTAGATACTCTAGTTTCACATCTTAGTCGATGCTCAATCACTCTCTCCCATGGTTTCATTGTATGGCTCATTAAGCTTGATCCTACAATAATTGGTGTAATTTTGAATATCCCCATTGTTCTTGTATATAGGAACTACAATACTTTTCCTCCACTCATCTGACATTTTTTTAGTTCTAATGATCTTGTTAAAAAGATTAAGTAACCATGATAAGTTATTGTCTCCCATACATTTCCAAACCTCAATAGGGATACTATTTGGTCTTCGTGCATTTCCTATATTCATCCTCTTCAAAGCCTCTTTAACTTCTGTCACTCTAATCATACGAAGATATCTATGATCTCTAATCTCCTCTACTCAACTGATTCCTAAACCGACATTCCCTACATGCTTCTCATTCAATAATTTTTGAAAATAGCTCAACTTTTCTTTAATATCTTCGTCTTTAACTAAAACTCTTTGATCCTCACTTTTAATGCATCTAATATGGTCTAGGTCTCTACATTTCCTAACTCTTATTCTCGAAAGTTTATATACACCTATCTCACCCTCCCTAGTACCTAACTTATGATAAAGGTCATCATACGCCTTGAATTTTGCGTCGCTTACAGCTTTCCGAGCCTATTTTTTAACATTTTTATATCTTTCTAGGTCTTCTATATTTTTAGTCTTCTGCAATCCTTATAACAAGATCTTTTATCTTTAATGGTTTTTTAAACTTCATCATCCCACCACCAAATTTCTTTAGATGGTTCCACTTTCCCTCTAGATTCTCCAAGATCCTCTTTTACTACTCTATTAATAAAACCAACGATTTCATTCCACATTACATTTATATCTTCTTCCAAATTCTATTTCCACTCAGTTTTCAATTTATCTAAATTTCACTATTTTTTCATTTTTTTAAGTTTCACCATCTAATTCTTGCTTAATTTCTCGTTTCTTTCTTTTCCGTCTTTTAATACAAACATCTAACACCATTAACCTATGTTGTGTGGTTAAAATCTCTCTTAGAATAACCTTACAATCTTTATATATTGACCTTTCAATTATCCTCATTGAAAGTAACCAAAAATTCCTTTCTTTATGAAGTGTGTTTGCTATTGTAAGATCATGTGTCATTGCAAATTCTAAGATTGTTTCTCTAACCACATTCATTTCTCCAACATAGACTCTCTCATATCCGCCACTAGTTTTCCCGACATATCCATTTAAGTCACCTCCTATATATTCTCTCAAACTTAGGAATTCCCTGAACTAATTCATCCATGTTTTCCTTGAGCTAATAAGCCATTGACTGAGGAAATTCTAGGTTACTGTCTACTCAAATTGCCCCTACTATTATAGAGCTTTTAGATGATTTCTTTGATGGGTTTTCTTCTCCTTTAGGTAAGTTATCAAAAACCCTTAAGTCAACTTGATTCTGTACTATGCTTCTAGATTTTCTGTCAACCCTAAATCTAACCCTTCTAAGTGCTAATACTGGATTCTTGGAACAATCTGGTAATTTATATATTTTATATACTTTTAAAACTCAGTTTGACCTAAAATTTTGTAGGATTACCTCAATATTAACCCTCTGTTGGCCTATTAAATTTCATAAAATTCTACCTACTGTAGCACAGGGTTATTTTGGTAAGTTTCACCTACTGTCTAGATTCTGTCATAAATTAATAATCCCTTGTTTAGGGTTCTGTTAAGTCAAATTTGGGCTCATTACTCATAGGAGTTGACAGCCTCACTTAGGTTTTCCTACATTATCAAGAAAAAAAGGACAACAATTTTAACCAAGTGGAGGTTCTACTACAAGAACACACTAAATTTGAGGTGGTCCTCAACCTAAGGATGCAAAGCAAAACTCCCCAAGTGAACTGTTTATCCAAGGGCTCCAATGGTTTAGTGTTCTACAACACACACCCAAAAAAGAAAGAAAGAAAGATTGAAGAGAGAAGTCTTCTACCAATGGTTACCTTCTCTATTCTATTCTTTGTTCCCAGTTTGCTCTCTTTTTTCTACCCAATTCATTCAACACTTAGCTATATGGTTTTTAACCCATTTTTCATCATTTATAGTGATGATGGGCTCCAATCCAATCTCACCTACCACCCTTATGTGTCCATGTTATGGAGGGCATCAATCAGAGCCTCTATTTGCAACTAGGCCTTTCCCAAGGTGAGTTGACAAACTCTGGTGTGGTCCGACTTCTTTTATAAGCATTTTCAGGCTATCAGGTCCATTCATGACTAAGTCCATTCGTTAATCCATCATAATCACAAATCTGGGCCTTGACAGGTCGTAGTTGCTAATCTAGCCTCGATCGTGAATCCCTGTCTCAAAACAAAAGTCAATCACCAATCTTATCCCGTAATGGACCTATCATTCACGACTAACCTAGGTTATATGAAAACTCATCTGGAACCTATCATTCATGACTAATCTAGATTCCATGAGAACTCATCTAGAATGTCAAAAAAGAAATCTTACGACCCCAATGCAACGACTCTGTGACGATGCACACAGAGCAACCTCAACCGCCCTTGTCCGAGCTCTCATGCATGTGGGCGAGGTGCATACCGCCACTACACGGGAGAGAGTTCTCTCAAAATACATTAAGTGAGGGAGATCTAACTAATAAACTAATCTTGGGTTTACTCCCTAACCGATGTGGGATTAAAAGAAAACAAGAAATAAAAAGCAACATGTTGAAATCACTTTATTTGAAAATCAAAAATAGGGGAGCCCTAAATGTTAAGAACATGGGGTTCCATCTCAAAAGGTCAACCTATTGAGAGGAGTAGCCCAAGTCCTTATTAACCCAATACCAACTCTATTTCTAGCCGATGTGGGACTTTTTTGCATTCCCAACAATCCCTCCCTCGAACAAGACCCACGAGGTTCACCTGGCCCTCCCTCAAGCGAATATTTTTTCCGTCCACATCTCCCTCACACTAGGGAGACCACACTCCATCAAGATAATCCACTGTATCAAGGGCCACCGCATTATCATGGATCTTCCATCTCGTGGGCTTTCCATGAAAAATTCATCATTCGCAAGCAACAAGAGGGGCCCACCACCTTCGCATTTTTTTTATCTGGCTACCATTCGGGGATTCATCATGCGGCATACACTCGGCTCCTTCAGAGTTTGGCTCTGATACCACTTGTTAAGAACATGGGGTTCCATCTCAAAAGGTCAACCTATTGAGAGGAGTAGCTCAAGTCCTTATTAACCCAAGACCAACCCCATTTCTAGCCGATGTGGGATTTTTTTGCATTCCCAACACTAAAATGGCTTCAGTTTACAACAACTGGCTGAGTCATAAGAAAAGTTTAATAGGGTTAATTCTCCAAAGTCATCGTTTCTTCTAATCCCTGCACAACTGAATAATTCAAATATTACGTCTCTTGGTAGAATCAAGGAAAAGATTTGCATGATATAAGAGCCAACTCAGGAATTTAGTTCTATCCCACTACTGTCCATTGTTTATTGGCTAGGCATGCCACTACATTAAACACAAGCAACTTACAAGTCAGCTGTCTTACACAACGAATGTATGTGCTGCTTGGTATTCCGTTTCATTACACATTCCAGTATTTCTGAAACCAAATCTTCCCATTGCAAACTTAGGGAACTCAAATAAAATTCATCATGAAAAATACATTCTCCACCATGTCAAAACAGTTCCCAAATAGATACAAGCAAGAAAAATGCCAATTATAAAGAGAAATTCTAAAATGAGGCACATAAGCATTCATTTTCCCACGAAATAAATCAAAATTTCATCACCCCATCAAGCAAATACAATAGATCAAAGAAAGAAAAAAAAATCTAACAGGGATTCTAATCTGAACCCAGGATTCTTAAGACCCAAACAGAGAACAAACATCAGAAAACATAAACTAAAATAGAAATAAATCATTAATTAGCATTATACACTCGAAAAATATGGATGCCCACCACAAAATTTTCACAAGGACTACACAAGTTACAGAAGAATTAAAATAAAACAATGAAGAGAGAAAAATTTACCCGAGGAAAAAATTGACGCTGCCGAGGAGTGAAAACCCTCCTATTCCGCACTTCGAGACGCCCAAGCTGTAAGGGAAATTGAAGGCAAGTCGAAGCTGAAAGCTTGGAAAAAGTTAAACCAGTGGAGCGCTCGAAACTCCATGAAGGAATAGTTGCAGTTGATAATGAAATCGCCATTAAGATTTCTCTAGCTCTTCAGAGAATCCCAAAAAAAAAAAAAATCAAACAAAAAAATAACCTTGGATGTGGAAGAAGAAGCTCGAACTAGAGAAACGCAGAAAAATGAAATGGGTAGCGTGTGAATTCTCGGTCGCTGCTCTTGTTACCTCCTCCATTTTTCATTTAAAAAGATTTCGTTCGTGAAAACGGATACGATGTTCTTGATAATAATTTAACATACTACTGCACAAACCGTCAATTTGTCTGACCATAATCATATTGACTTATTATTATCCTGATCGAACGGTTCAGATCACCTTTTTCTACAATATTCAGCAACATATAATCTTCCGCCACGTACTTTTCTGCGGACTTAAAGAGGTGTGCAATTTGTCCTAAGGTATGTGAATTTCCACTTTTACCCCTCTTGACTTTTGAGAGTAAGAGAAAGAACAATGTTATGGTATTGCTATCTTCTCTACTTGGATTATGTGAGAACGAATCTCGTGAGAACTGTGAAAACAGCACGCTGACACATCAGTTCTGAAAAGTGATTTGCACTTTTTGGGGAGCACTTATCATTTTTCGGTGCTGATGTGTCCATACCCTGATGCCGTTTTCACAGTTCTCACAAGATTCGTTCTCACCTAATTTTTAGTGTATTATAAAATAATAATAACCAGTTTGATTGGTAATGGAGTGATATTAATAATAATCAGTTTCAAAAGTAACAATTCCGTTGCCGGGAATCGAACCCGGGTCTCCTGGGTGAAAGCCAGATATCCTAACCGCTGGACGACAACGGACTTGTTTTTTCAATTTTGGTAACTATTTAAATTGTACCACACATATTAAATATGCAAAATCATAAGTGCTTGGTTATGTGAATTTCTAGCTCCCATCATCTCTTTAGCATCGGCTGAGATTTGGTGCAGACCCCTTAAAAAATGCCTAAGGGGCAGCTGCATCAAGGGCGGACACATCAGTGCTGGAAAAGTGATTTACACTTTTTGGAGGGTGATTAACATTTTTTGGCTCTGATGTGGCTGCCCCTGATGCAGGGCGGACCTTAGACATTTTTTAATGGGTCACACCAAATCCTAAGGCTTTAGCATAGCTGACTTCCTTTCCATACAATATCCATTAGTACTTATATCCCCACAAGATTATTTTTTGGTTTTCACTAGCACAACTTATATGAAGATGGTCCAAATGCTCCAGCATGGATAGCTGTGGTATCTCCCATGAAGTGACCACGGTTAAATGCAATGTTGGCAGCCTCTCCCACAACCAGTGTGGATTCTAGCGCAATGGCACAAGTAAATTTCAAACACCATTAAAATCTCAAATAATAAAATCAAAAATTTCCTTGAATCCACAAGGAAGAAGAAAAAAAGAATCTCCTTGTCTTAATAAAAATCAATAAACTGCAAATTTTTCAATATCTTACATGTTAAGAGAACTTTAAATAACAAGCCACTTTCTAATTCTTATCTAAAACTTAAAAATACTTAAATAACCCTATTTAATAAAAATACTACTCTAATGCAACAAAAGATAAACTTGGAAATAAAGAAAAAAATTAAAGTCTATCTTAAGTAAGAAACCTCCACAACGGTTTCTCTCTCTACTAAGAATATATTCCTTTTCAGCACGTCCTAAGTTCTCTCCACTTCGAAAGATATTGACCTCAAGTTGTGCTCTAGATAATTTGAATTTTTTGGTGCATGATACTTGAACAAATCAACCATATTGAATGTTAGAGAAATAACTGTCTTCAGGAAGATCAACTACATAGGTACTATCATTGATCTTCTTGAGTATATTGATAAAAACCATACTTTTTATTTTTCAGTTTGTTGTATATTCCTGTTGGAAAATGTTCTATCCTGAGATGAACCATTACCATAATACTTTCTTGGAAAACCTTCAATCTCTTGTGCTTGTCAGTATCTTCTTTATATTTGACATTAGATTCTTCAAACTATTTTTTAACATCTTCATGCACTGTTTGTATTCTTTCAACCATATTTTTTGCTAATATATTCATACCTAGAAGCTTTGGCCAGCTCTCATTTTTCATAGAAGCAAGCATAATTTTTCTACTATTTTTGAAGAAAATAAATATATTATCTTTACCTCTATGAGTTAAATCAACATCATGTTGCCAAGGCTTTCCAAATAACATATGACATTCCTTCATATCCACTACATGACATAACATTTAATCTTTATAAAATTTACCAATAGAAAATAAAACTAAACATTGTTTAATTACCTCCATTTTGTTGACCTTTTTGATCCAGCCAATGGTGTATGGTGTAGGATGCTTCTTCGGTTTCAGTTGCAATTTTTCAACTATGATTTTTGTTGGGTTAATGTCTTGAATTCAACCCAAACTAAATAATGATCTAGAGAAAACTCAAATATGACCCGATTTGGGGTTAAGATCTGACCCGTGGGCATTAGGGTTTTTTTTTTTTTTTAAATTTCTATGCTACCACACTATTCATTGTAATCTCTGTTTTTTATCATAGTAAAAGATCTTTTGCCATTTTCACCCTTGGATGTAGGCTTAAAGCTGAACCACATAAATCGTTTTGTTCTTGTTGTGTGATCGTTGTTAGAATTATCTTCTCTCTTCTATTTTGTTGCATAAGATCCCAAATCAAGGTTTCCACACAACAAACTAGTATCAAAAGCCCTAGGTTGCGATTGAGATTTTTTTGACATGGCGACAAAGTATAAAGTGGAGAAATTCAACGGGCAAAACATCTTCAGTCTATGGTGCGTGAAGATGTGTGTTGTTGGTTCAATAAGAAGTATCAAAAGCTTTTGGTGGGGAATGAAAAGCTTCTTATGACGATGTCGAAAGACGACAAAGAGGAACTCGACATCAAGGCATTTAACGCAATCCAGTTGTGCTTGGCCGATGAGGTGTTGCGAGAGGTTACAAATGAGGTGTCTGCGGCTGGGCTGTAGCTCAAGTTGGAGAGCTTGTACATGACCAAGTATTTCACAAACAAATTGCATTTGAACAATGCCTCTACACATTGAGGATGAGAAAATGTATGTCTCTAAAAGCTCATATTGACAAATTCAATAAAATCATCATGGATTTGAAAAATATGGATATTAAGATTGATGATGATAATCAAACTATCATTGTTTTATGCTCTTTACATGTATCATAAAAACACTTTGTTGCGACTTTACTTTATGAAAATGATACATCTTCCGGGAGGATGTTAAGGCATCCTTGCATTATAGAGAATTGATGAAGAAGGTGTTTGGAAAAGAGGATGAAGGGCAGACAGAAGGTCTGTTTGCAAAAAGAAGAATGAAGGAAAAGGGTTTAGATGATAAAAGTGAATCTATATCAAAGTCTAAATCGAAAAATGACAAGTGTCATTTGTATCACAAGTTAGGGCACTTCAGGTGAGATTGTCTAAAGCTCAAAGTAAAAAGGGAGAATGATGTTGTTGGCATCGCAAAAGAAAATTCTTCTGATGGTTCTAAAAACGTTATTTCAGTCCCTCTTTGTAATGTATGTATAGATGAGGAATGGACACTTGACTCGGGTTAATCCTACCATATGTGTCCAAACCAAGATTGGTTTACAACCTACAAAGCGATGAACGTTGGTAAAATTTTGATGGAAAATAATATGCCTTATAAGACTGTAGGGATTGGAACAGTCCTGATCAAGATGCAGATGGGATAGTCAATAACTTAACTAATGTTTGACATGTACCAAAATTGAAAAAAAACTTAATTTCTTTGGACGCTCTTGACTCTAATGGTTATAGGTGCACTGCTGAAGGTGGAGTTATGAGGGTGCAAAAAGTGTTTTGGTGATTATGAGAGGACAACGAAATGTTAATTTGTATGTGCTTTAGGAAAGCACAGTTTCAGGTGCAGCTGCAGTATCATCATTGACTAATTCAGATTCTAACATTACCCACTTATGGCATTTGCAGTTAAGCCATATAAGTGAGAGGGGTATGCCCAAATTAAACAAGAAAGGCTTGCTTAGTGGTTAAAGAACATGAAAGTTGGACTTTTGTGAGCATTGTGCCTTTGGAAAATAGTGCAGAGTTAAGTTCAGTACAACTGTTCACAGAACCAAGAGTACATTGAATTACATCCACTATGATCTTTGGGGCCCATCCCAAGTTGCTTCAAAGGGTGGTTTTCATTATTTTTTGACTTTCATTGATGATTACTCAAGGAAGGTCTAGGTAGTTACTTTAAAGCAAAAGGATAAAGTATATCTCAACTTCAAGTAATGAAATGTCATGATTGAGAAGTAGACAAGCAAGAAGATCAAAAGACTGAGAACTGATAATGGTTTGGAGTTTTGTTCAAGAGAGTTCGATAGATTCTACAAGGATATGAGAGGATTGTGAGGCATCACGCAATTAGACACACGCCCCAACAGAATGGTGTGACAGAACACATGAACATGACACTCCTTAAGAGAGTTTGTTGTATTCTCTTTAATACGAGACTTGGAAAGGAAGTTTGGGATGGAGAAATTTTTCAGTTTGCTACTTGGTGAATAGGTCTCCATCCACTGCCTTTGAGTGTAAGATGCTTGAGGAGGTGTGGTCTGACACTCATGTGGATTACTCTAGGTTGAGGATCATTGATTATCATACTTACACTCATATCAATGAAGGTAAGCTTGAACCTAAAGCTAAAAAATGCATTTTCTTAGGTTATGGATTTGACGTGAAAGGATATAGGTTATGGTGCCTTGATTCTAACTCACCTAAGTTTACTATAAGCAAAAATGTTACTTTTGATGAATCTTCAATGTCTAACCTGAGAAAGGAGAATGTTGATGTAGATAGGGACCATAAAGTTAGCAAGCAGGTGAAGTTTGAGAGTTACACATCAGGGAATAGTCAAGAAATCACTTCTGTTCAGCCCATTGAGGAAGAGAAACATGATCCTAGTGAGAAATATGATGCATAAGAGGAACAATAAATGTTACTTTCTCGGGAGACAAAAGTGAGAGATTAGACTACCTTAGAGGTATAGTAGCTATGCAATGATAATTTCTTATACATTGTCTGTGGCAGAGATTATTGAGTGTCAAGAGCCTTTCACATACTGTGAAGTTGTTACAAGCAATGAGTCTACATAGTGGGTAGTTGCTATAAATGAAGAGATTGAATCTCTTCATAAGAATCAAACTTGAGAACTTGTAAAACCACCTATAAAAAAGATGATTGTTGGCTGCAAATGGGTTTACAAGAAGAAAAAAGGAATTCTAGATGTTAAAGATGTAAAGTATAAGGCAAACTTTGTTGCAAGGGGCTATGGTCAAAAAGAGGATATGAAATTTAATGAAGTATTCTCATCAGTTGTGAACCATAGTTCTATATGCATTTTGCTTGCCATGGTGGCTATGTTGGAAGTAAAACAACTTGATGTTAAGACAACGTTTCTGCATGGTGAACTTGAGGAGCATATTTATATGCATCAACCAGAGGGGTTCGTCATCTCAGGTAAGGAAGCCTATATTTGTTTGTTGAAAGAGTATTTATATGGCTTGAAATAATCACCTCGACAATGGTGTAAGTGGTTTGATACATTCATACTTACACATGACTTCTCTAGAAGTCAGTATGATAGTTTTGTTTACTTTAGACAGCTTACAGATGATGTTTTGGTATACTTGTTGATATAAATGATATTCTTATTGCTACCAAGAACATGTCTGAAATCAACAAGTTGAAGGCTCAACTTAGTGGTGAGTTTAAAATGAAAGATTTGTGGGGTAGCAAATAAAACTTTGGGAATGGATATTCGCATGGATAGGAAGGCAAGAAAGTTGTACTAGTCTTAGAAAAACTACTTTGAGAAAATACTTGAATACTTTGAAATACAAGATTCTAAACTTGTGGGTGCTCCACTTACAAATCACTTTAAACTTTCTGTAGACTTGTCACCACAAACTAAGGAGAAGGAGTACATGTCTCAAATTTCGTATGATAGTGTAGTTGTGAGCCTCATGTATGGTATGGTTTGCACTCATCTTAACATTTCACATGTTGTTAGTGTTGTGAGTAGGTATATGGAACGTCTAGGAAAGGCACATTGGTAGGAAATGAAATGGATACTTCGGTATTTGAGAGGTATTACAAATGTTAGGTTGGTGTTTGACAAAACAAGAGAACTTGATGGTTGTATAGCTGATTTGTGGATTCTGATTATGTAGGTCATCATGACAAGAGTAGATCTCTAACAGGTTGTGTCTTCACTATCTCTAGTTGCACAGTGAGTTAGAAAGCAACATTATAAGCTACAATTGCTTTGTCAACTACTGAGACAAACTACATGGCAGTGACTGAGGTAGTAAATGAGGATATTTGATTGAGAGGCTTACTTGGTAAGCTAATCCTGGAGCAGGGTTTGACTTTTGTGCATTGTGACTATCAAGCTGCTATAAATATGACTAAAAATCAAATGTATCATGAGAGGACTAAGCACATTGTCATATATCACTTCATACATGAGATTATCTCACAAGACCAAATCGTTGTTAAGAAGATTGACACAAAAGATAATCTAGTAGACATGATGACCAAGTCACTTTCAGCATTCAAGTTCAAGCATTGCTTGAACTTGATTGGTGTTCACAGTATCTAGAGACCCTTCGGGGTTGTGTGGAGAATATAGGACTAGAGTTTCTTGTACTATGTAACCTTGGTAGAATTCAAGCCAAGGTGGAGATTTGTTGAGTAAATGTCTTGAATTCAACCCAAATGACGATCCAGAGAATACCCGAATATGACCCTTTTTAACCCGCATTTATGACTTGATTTGGGGTTCGGATCCGACCTGCGAGGATTAGGTTTTGGGGGTTTATATTAGGTGTTTTTCAATTTTCATGCCACTGCACTATTCATTGTAATCTCTATTTTGATCATAATGAAAACTTTATTGCCATTTTCTCCTGTGGGCATAGGCTTTAAGACGAACCATGTAAATTGTCTTGTTTTTGTCGTGCGATTGTTGTTTGCATTATTTTCTATCTTCTATTTTGTTGCATACGATTCCCAATTTAGGTTTCCACACAATAATTTTGGGCACAATATTCTCGCTACTACGACCATTTATGATTAAACCGTAAATCCGATTACTAACTATACACTTGGTTCGGAAAAATATTGTGACATTACGACTTTGGCTCTTTCTTATGAATGTACACCAATCTCTTGGTAACAAGGGCCACTCCCTTATCTTCAAAAGTTCATTCATTTTCTTCATGGTCATTCCCAAGATCATCATTATCTCCATGCCATTTTGATTTATCTTCATTTGTCTCTTCATTGTGCACTGCCAAATTAGAAACTTGGCGTTGAGGGCATCAGTTTGATCTATATCTAGATTGACCATCTTGATAACACTTAATTAGCATAGGTGGAGCATATGGATTTTTAGAAGAATCTCGACCACCAATGGAAGTATTCGATCTTGGTGTCCCACTAACCTACTCTCGGCTCACATTTGCAGATGGGCGGGTCATTTCTCTATAAGAATTTCCACAATGACTTGCTGATGACTCTTATGACATTTCAGCTGCAATGTTTGCCACCCATTTGTGAATCCCTATTGGAAGACCAATTCAAGTGCGATTCAGCCATTGTTGCAAGCTTAAGAGCTTCATTAAGAGTCCAAACCAGCTGCATAGAAATCTAAACATGAATTGCTTGGCGTAACCCACCAATAAATCTTTCCACTTTATGTGTTTCAGTTTCCACCAAATCATTACATGCAGATAAGTGATAAAACTCTTCGGCATAATCTTTCACTATCCGAAATCCTTGTCAACAATTTGATATTGTTGAAATAATACTTGATCATAATCAGGTGGTAGGAATTTTGCCTTCATCAATTGCTTCATTTTTCTCCATATGCATACTGGAGTTTTTGATTACCGGGTACGCATGAGTTAAAGTTGATCTCACCACACAAAAGCTCTTCCCTTTAATTTATAGGCCACTAATTTTACCTTTTTTTTTTTCTTTCAAGGTGTCTATATATTCAAAAAATCTTTCAACTTCATAAACTCAATCAATTTTTTTTTTTCAATATATAAATGACCATTAAAGATAGGTAAATTGACCTTGAGTTGAGCCTATAATCTTGATTTGGTTGGCCACTACCATGTTCTAAAAGGATCACATTTACTTCCTCGTCACTAGAATCATCGTCCCTTATGGTTACAACTCACCTATTAATTATAGGTTATGTATCGCGGGTTTGCAGTATACGTGGCTCCTCTCTTTGTGCATGCCATTCATGACCACCAATCTGATTGTGCATAAGAGTCTATGTCAAACGTGTAATAGCAACTTACATCTCTTGCATAGCTCATTGATTTTCCTACTGGAAGGCCTCAAATGTCAAACGTGTATTTTCTAGGGTACTATCCAAGAGATTATTGTTGTTTGAAGACATTGTTCCACTCCAAATCAGGTTCAAGCACCATTGAACCCAAGTTCCGATACCATTGGGTACAACGGCACAAGTACATTTCAAACACTATTGAATCCCAAATAATAAAAATCAGAATTTTCCTTGAATCCACAAGGAAGAATAAGAAAGGAATTATCCTTTCCGAATAAAAACCAATAAATTACAAAATGTTCAATATCTTACACAGTAAGAGAACTTTAAAGAACAAGCTACCTCCTAATTCTTATATAAAGCTTAAAAATACGTAGATAACCCTATTTAATAAAATTATTACTCGGATAAACTTGAAAATAAATAAAAATCTATGGAAACTTCTCTCTTTCTCTCTCCAAGAATCCTTCCTCAACACGTCCGATGTCAGGTTCCTCCATGATGTAGCTGTCTGCGGACCCGAGTATCTTCTACGTATTAAAAATAAAATAAAACCTTAGATTTGAATGGCCTTTTGCTGACAAGTTGAAACTCTGCAGACAAACACCACTAAAAAATACGATAGAATAAACCTACGGTCATCCAAGACCGTAGGCCCTGTGCAAAACATTATTGGAGAGTTTTTATTTTTTTTCCTTCGGAATGGATAAAGGACCATACATTTGACTTTATTGTGGATTTACAGTAAACTAAATACATTATAATCTTTAATTTCTATATAATTTGATTTCCATTTCTATTTGCCAGTCTACCAAACACAACCCAAATGAAAAATAACCTTTAGAACGTCTTGCCGTACGGGCTGGGTTCAAGCTGGCCCGGAGCAAGGCCTGTAATTGTCAATTTCATGCTCGGGCTGGGCCCAAAAAAATTGAAGCCTCGTGCCCTAAGCATAGCCATTTAAGGTTGGCCTGGGACCAACCCGTAAGCTATAGTCATTACATGAAATTAATAGTTTCAACAGAGCCCGAAAACCAGTAAAGTACTGGGCTCCATGACTAAGGCCTTGGACCTTGGGCCCAGATGAGATTAGCTCAAGGCCCAAACTTAAAGCATGGGCCAGTCTTTTCAGAACCATTTATTTTTCCGAAACAGGAATGCATCAGCTTGTCTAACCCTATGTACAGCTCTTAGGCTACAGAACATGCAGAACCAGGGTCCCATTTCTCGCCACATTCAATTTAGAAAGGATTGGAATCCATCATTGAATGGGTTAAGCCTAGGAGAGATTGCCTTCCCAAAATTTAACCATCCAACCTGTATCCTCCCGAATGGGCTCGTCAAGAGAAGAAAAGAAAACACTTGGTGGGTTTCATTCTGCCCTTGACCATCTGCACATCTTCTGGCTCAATATCCAAGATTCCGCCATTATGTTTGAGGTTTAAGCCATCTCCAGAGATATTACACTAGTGTCCATCAGTGCATGACACAATGCCTAACAAAGGGTTTCTTTGATTGTAAACAGGAAAAAAAAAAAAAAAAAAGGTTTCTTGATAAATACACATAAGCCAAAGGAGGGAAATTTATAAAAGTACTCGTTGTCAGGCATCATGTCGCATGCTGGGTATGTACCTCCTGGGCCTGATTAAATCGGCGAGGCTTTTCTACGCTCGGCATAAGAAAACGCTTAAGTCAAAGGGCAGGCCACATCAGCGTCAGAAGTGATTTACGCATGCCTCCAAAAAGTGAAAATCACTTTGTACGATGATGTTTCCGCCCGCTTGACCATCAGCGGAGGTAGGCAGAGGTTAGGGGTCGGCATATAAAATCCTCACTGTAATTAAATAGGCTGGACCCTTGCTAGCCCAATATGCCCAACAGACTATGCCAGTTTGTGCACAAATGAAATGGGCCAAAAAATGAAACTCAATTTTTGGCTTGATTCTATTTGTTAACAGAATACATATAATTCATAAATATTGATTGCTAAAGAAATGGACTCGGCCACAGATGCAGATGATATTGGCTCAATTAAAGCTCATCCCATATGCACAAAGATTTGTTTTTTCATAGAGGGTTTGTGTGTGTGTGTGTGTGCGAGAAATTGAGGAGAGGATGTTGAGGAGAGCACTAGCTTCTTGATCAGATGTAGGTTTCCTAAATCATGTGTATAGGGATGCAAACGGATCGGATTCGGAACGGATAGTGGTATATCCGATTTCGGCTCATTTATTTTCCATGTATATCTGAATTCGATTATTATCCGAACGGAAATTTGAAAAGTATGTTCAAATTCGTATTTGTTAAGTTTATCGGTTATCGGATATATCCAACTATTATAAACGGAGATTGGAAATAATTGGATATTTGGTTAATAGATATCCATATATTAAAAGCTACATGAATATCTGTTCGAAAAAGCATCAAGAATCTTCCCAAAGAAGGATATTCAATAATGTAACTAAGTTAGATAGCTTGCATTTGGACAAATAATCTCTCTGTGAATTTCAGAAAACAAGAACTCCCTGTCCAAAAAAATCCTAACCCTAGAATCAAAGAACTCCCATCATAATAAAAGAGACCAAAGCTTGCTTACTCGATGCCACGGGAGAGGAACAAAGCACCAATTGTTCGATGGCTTTGAGAGTCGATCTTCTTCTATTGATAAAAGAATCGATCGCGAACCTTTATCATTGGAAATGAAAAAAAAAAAAAGAAGCTCAAACTCACGGCTATTTATAAAAATAATCATTGGGAATGGAAAAAAAAAAACCTTATTACGATTGTTGGAGAAGAGGGCGCTACAACTGACGCTGGTGATGGGATGAGGCTTGAGAGAATGAGAGAGAGATGAGGTTAGAGAGTTTGAGACCAATTGGTTGGCGAATTGTGATCGTAAACCCCTACCTCCGCCACTGCCAAAGAAAACCTTTTTACCAACTTCTCTGGTGTCTATTGAAGCTACCGGATCTCCTCCGCCCCTTTGATGTACCTTCCACCAATGAAAACCCTCGGCAAGCTCAGCCGCTCAGGGAGGGAGAGGATCGATTAGCACTATCGAGAGATTAGGGTTAGATTTTTTTTTTAACCTTTTATATGTTTGGATTCATTTTGATCAAATGGTCTACACTCATTCTTTATATATATATATATATATATATATATAAAAGCCGGATTTCTGATAATAATCGGATATTTTGTAATCGAAGGGATATTTAATCGAAACGGATACATGTATATTTGTATTTGCTTTAAACGAATAAGAAAATGAACCGGAGTCAAATAATAATCGGATACTTGCATCCCACATGTGTATCACTTTGATACTTGACTCATCTAGTAAACCTGTCCCCATCTCTGTTGATGTAACATACAATTTTCAGGTTAGTAATAACCTATAAACTATCAAAACTAAGAAAACAATTAACTCATTAAATCTTTCATTGTCAAAAGCTTCATCACCAACTGGGAGGATGGCTCTAAATTTGAGTAATTTTGGTCTTAAATACTAATAATACAATATTAAAAAAGTAAGCCTCACAAACAAACAAAAACTAAACTTCGATAAACAAGACAAAATATTTAATTCTTTATTTCTGATACGGTGTATGCAATTTTTGAGAGTTGCACATCAAACTACATAATCACAATTAAACCTTTGGAAAACTCTTTATGCATTCATGACACCACTGCCAACAGCACCAATGATAAGGAAGCATGGCCACTCCTTTTTTTGTATTTTTTGGGGTGGGGGTGGGTAAGGAATGAATCAAAGCTCATAATACGGGAAAATCTTCAAGATTATATATTTCCTCAGTGATGATATCTGAAATACATTCAAGAGGATTTGGTCCTTCCTAGTAATGAGACAAGCAATTTCTAGCCACAAATTTGGTAAGATGGTAAACAGCTCTTTATATTTCGCCTAGGCCTAGTCTGGTTGCCTTGAATTGTATCATGAAAAAAAATTAGAAAACCGAGTTTCATGGCAACCAGACAGCTTAAAAATGATTTTTCGGGAAAAAAATTTGTCGCAAGAAAACCTTTTCATGGCAGCCAGACAGGGCCCTAGAGAAATTGATCAGGACATCGTGTTGGAGACCATAAAAGTAAAAAAAATGAGTGCTCTTATACACCATGGGAGAGCTTTGTCACCTTCATTCAGTAATTGCACAATATGCAAACACCAAGCTTGCATACACTGGGAATTTTGATTGTGTATCTTCTAATTCCAATGCTTTAAAGACACCCAACAAACATATTTCCAAGTTGATGGACTGTTCACATCATTATTTAATTTTGAAGGACAAAAAATAATGACTCATGGCTGAAATAGGATTTTTTCAAAGAATGAAACATCGCTTTCTCGTCCAATTGCACAAAGTTAATTAATTGGGCACCATTTAAGTCAGCACCCTGTATCCTGTTATGATGAACTATGGCCCATAATCATCCTCGAAGGTATTGACATCTTCAATTTTTTTGGACAAGAAAATTTCTTTCCTTCTAACATATTAAAAAATAAAAATGAATTTAAATTCCTTCTTTATAATTTTTTTTTAAATATCAACCCATGAAATTATCTTAATTTCACATAAAAATAGTAATTAAAAAAGTTTACTATCTAAAATTATTAGATAAAGTAGATCTTCACATCTACATTGATTTGTGAAATTCCATTGAACCTTTCAAATTCAACTCATTCCTTGCACCATGTTGAGTGTGTCACCAATATGTGAGAACGATCGTCTTCTTCAAGTTGCCCACTTGTTTTGTAGTCTTTGAACATAATCTCATTAATTCTAAACCATTCAAATTTTAGGCTACTCATTGGTTGCTCGTACCGTAAAAATAGAAAGTTGTTTTTTAAACCAGGCAGATGTTAAATCATTTAATTTTAGTTCTCAGTCGGTTCAATTAGTTTAAATTGGAAATTGGTTATTGGCTTCTCTGAAGACTATTTTTTGTCATTTAAATAGTTTAACAATACTTCTTCTGTGATCAAAATGGAACTTTTTTTTTTGTTGTAAATAGGGGTGGACATGGGCTAGACCATGGTAGGCCCGGCCTCGACCCACTATATTAGGCATTGGGCTCGGGCCAGGTTTGGGCCCGAAATATTTTTTAATATTTAGACCCAAGTCCGGCCTAATGGGTTTCATCAGGCCTCGGGCCAACCCATGAATTTTACAGAACATGAATGATGATGTTGAGATTTGAACTCACTACCTACTAAATAATAAACAAAGTAAAAGTTCTATGATAAAAATGCCTTAGTAATGTACATGGTGAATTATAAAGACGTGTTGTTTTTGGGGGTAAAAGGTTTCAAAAAAGTGTTCAGTTGAAAAAGTAGGCTGTCAATAAAAGACATCAAATTCAAAAACACATCATGTGTCAATCAATGGCACGCCTTTTAGAGATCTGTCTCAAAACAGATAATCATTCTCTAATAATATAATAATGCAATACCAATTAAGCTACAAGATCTTATTAGTTTTTTAAAGTTTAGAAAACTATATACTTAAATTCTAAAAATTATTTAAAATCATTGATCTCACTACGAGTTGAACACAAGAAAAGAACTTTTGCAATTTTTTATTTTACAAATTGAGCTATGAATTATTAATAGTTTGAAAAGACTTATAACCTATTTGATAGCTACCTGTAATGTACATTTCATTCAAATTTTCAAGATGCTTGTAACCATAAAGTAATGGTTCAAAATGAACTCATTCAAATTTTTACTGATTTGTTAACTAAAATTAGAAATGAAGTAATCTTTTTTTTTATTTATAAAATGATATGATATATGTTATCAAGTATAAATATGAATGAATTCATAAAAAAAAGAAGTATTAATTTGAAAGAGTTCATTTTGAACCATTACTTTATGGTTACAAATGCCTAAGAACTTTTAAATGAAATGATTACATTACAAGTGGTCCTTTAATAAGTTGTATATAATACAAATATATATTATATATAGAAAAGTTCGAACTTCAGGCTGGGCTAAGGTAAGCCCAAACCCGGCCTTAAAAATTAGGTCTTGGGTAGGGCTTGGACCATGTTGGGCCTAGCTTGGGCCAGGTTTTTTGGGCCAAACATCGGGCCGAGCTAGGCCAGGTTCGGACTGGCCCAGGCCCATGCTCACCCCTAGTTGTAAACTATCAATTCTCATCCATGATTGGGTGATTATGATTGTTTTATGATGAACAGTCAAGTTGATCAATTAAATTACTCAGGGCTATTGAGAGCAGAGCATACTGAATAAATTGGCTCGAGTTGGATCCTTTTATGGAGAATCTCGTACCAAAGAGGTACTTGCCAAAGAATCTCTGATGATCAAGTAAGTGAGGCACAATCACCGAAGAGATGAGAAGTAGTCTTTGACGAATTATTTCATATCTTAGGGCAAAGATCACATTTTTCCTTTATAGTAATAGCTAACCTCTCTTTTTGCATTTGGGGGATTTGCTTTGTTCACCGTTTGGATTTCTTCTCTATGCATTAAGATGTTAGGAACAGATCAAGATGATTTTTTGTGATCTTCCTTTGACTTAATCTCCTTGAGGGGGTTAAGAGTATCCTTTATAAGCTTCAAGAGTGGATTTGGTTGAGTTGGGTTCTTAGTCTAAGAATTAGGACTAGTTGCAATTTTGCCTAAAAACTATTTTGATGTTGATTGTTTAGCGTCTAAGGAGATTATAAGGCCCTTTGTGTTGAACCGGTATCTCTTGGTTTGAAATGGATTCAAATCAGGGTTTGGATCGTCTTGGTTCGGCATTGCCACGTGTTTCTCCTTGTTTGGCTGGTGGTTTTTGCCTACTACATTGATGGCTTTTGATCAAAAACTTAAAATTGTACCTACTAATGAGAATCCATGCAATAATGTAGCACAAATGTATAAATGAAGGAATTTTGAAGTTTTCTCTTTCAACCAAAACGACTCACCCATTTCCTCTTGTCTTGTGACAAGCACAATCACTTAAAATAGATATATGACCTATAAAGATTGGCACCAGTTGAATGATCACAGCCATTTGATGATATGATGAAGGTCACATTCCATGCACCGATGATCTGGCCCCCCGTGGGCCTAGGGTTTGCACTGATGATCCACAAAACAATTAGTTAATTCAGTTATTTCCAGGAAATAGAAGCATTAACAGTCGCTTTGGCCGAGTGGTTAAGGCGTGTGCCTGCTAAGTACATGGGGTTTCCCCGCGAGAGTTCGAATCTCTCAGGCGACGATGATTTTTTTTCGTTTTTTCCCTTTCAATGGAAAGATTTTCATACACTTTCTCCTATCGAGTGGATCTCACTGAACCCTGCGTGTAATCGTCCCCTGTCGCATCCTCACCGAGTGGATCTCACTCTGAAGCACTGAACCCTGCTTGTAATCGTCCCGTCCAGCACCTCTCCGTTAGGGTTTCAGTGATGAACTACACTCCTCGATCAAATTGAAGAACTTGCGATACTTTATCTGCTGATCCTCAGATTTTTATTCTGATAACCTCCAAATCTCTGATTTCCATTTTTTTTTTTTTTTAGATTATGGTGGATGAGCGGAATCAGCGAGGAGGTGGGAGTGGCGGCTTTGGCAAAGGTGTGAACGATCGAGTAGAGAAACACTTAATGGTGTTTTGCTCGGTTTGGATCCTGTCCGGCATCCTTATAGCCTGTTAGGACCTGTCTGGCGTAAGAGGTTGACACATTACCGAAAAAACCAAAGCCAACATTGGCTTCAGTACCTCGTATTTTTCGTGTCGATCAATTATGCCAGATAGGTCTTAACAGACCGGATAGAATCCAAACCGGGTGTCACTATATAGATGTTACAATCCCAGGCAGGATTTGGTAGGACAACTTAAAAAGTGCCTAAAGTAAGAATGATATTAGGGCAGCCAAAAAAGTGACATACACTTTTGGTGGGGGGGGGGATGCTCTTCACTATTTGGTACTGATGTGTCAGCCCTGATGTCATTCTTACTTTAGACTCTCTAAATTGTCCTACCAAATCCGGAGCATAATAGGCCAACCTAATGAGTTTCATCAGTTCTAAAGGTTTTTGGTGTATTGGTTAGGTTTGTTAGAATTCGAGAAGGATTTTCTCGGCCTCTTTTAAAGCACCCTTGGTTTGCTAGGTGTCAAGGGGCATACATGTCAGTGCCGAAAAGTGATAAGCCCCCCCCCTCCACACACACACAAAAAAAAGGTGTAAATCACTTTTCGGTATTGATGTGTCCACCCCTTGATGCCCAATGGACCAAACAATCATTAAAGGAGGTGAATAAAATCCTTACTCGTAACAATTGGTAGCCGAGCCACATTGAGTCCAAACTTTGAGTTGAGAGGGCAATCCGGATTAGAGGGAAAGCCGCCCCGTTCTGTTGGTGTTGGGTAAATTAAAGGCCATCTGGACTATAAGAAAGCCAGTGTGAGTGACACCACAAAAGTGGGCAACCATGGATGTCGACTGCAGAACATGGTAGCGTGTTATGATCCCAAGGGCTAACAGGCATGGCCTCAATCTTTGGATTTTGTGCGTATTGATTAGGTTCGTAACAATAAATCGATCTGAAGGGTTTTTTTTATTCTTTTTATTATGCTGCTTTACATTATTTCTTATCTATTTCAAGTGGAGGGCCCAAATGAGTCCAATATGTGATGTCTTTTCTCAACACCTTTATCATGGCTCCACGTAAAACTGTCTACCACAACATGGCAAAGGCAATAATAGGCTGAATTGAGAGTTTTGGAATTGTTACAATTCAAAGTGCTAGGGAGTGTGGCTATGATCAAGGATGTAAACCAATGCTAAATGTTGATCATGAAGTGGATGCGTTATAGTATATGAAATTTGATATCAAGCACTATTGATGTTACATGGATGGAACTTGCAACTATGCAACTTGATTAGACATTGAGGAGTATTGATATTTTGCATAGCTTGAAGAATGTAGTGGGTATTGCGTCCCAGAGCAACCGACATGATCCACATTATTTTTGTATATATGGGATAATGTTCTTGTGAGTGATCCCAAGTTTCGGTCGGATATTGATTGATGTCATTTTCTTTATACACATAGTATACAGTGTGTGAATTCTTGTCATGATATGGTAGAACTTGTTAAAACAGCTTATGATGTTAAGTACCTTAACCATTCCACCTCAAAAGAGAGTCTAATTACTTAATCCAGATACACAACAAACCACCACGCTCCACAACCAACATCCATGGCGGCTTAGGCTGAGTTTGGTAACTCTCCCGAATTTCATCTCTCAATTCCTAATTCTTGATTCCATCAAGAATGCATTCTTTGGAGTGAATTCCAAAATGAGAAACATGTTTAGTTCAGTAGAGGAGAAAAATTGAAAAAAAAATTGAAATCTTGATGAAAATATTTAAAGATAATGATAAAGATGTAATAGAATGAGTTGAAAAAAAAAACCGAGAATTGGGAATCGGAATCGGAATCAAAGAAGCTACTTTTTTTCAGCTTCCAAAATTCCACTCCCAAACCGATTTTGGGAGTGGAATCTGGGAAGAGAATGTGAAGTTACCAAACGCCATTTTCACCTATTTTGGAATCTTGGAAACGAAAGCAACAAGAATGCATTCTTGGGAGAGTTACCAAACGCAGCCTAATGGCCTGGTAACTCCTGCTATAGAAAATTCGCTCTGTTGTTGTATCTCTTCTTACGAGCAACATGTAAAGATGGTGTAACTCTCACTTTCATCCTGAAATATAAAAAATATATATATCAAAGCAACGTGCCCTCCAACAAAATTCTTGAACCTCAAACTTTTTGAGTGCTACCTCTCAATGATGAGAAGCATTAAAGACTAATACCAATGTAAAAAATGAGGGTCAATTGTTCAAGTGATTTAATTGTGGTTCAAGTAAAAAATTAAAATTGACCCTACAAAAAAAAGAAAAAAGGACGATCAACGGCAAGATTCTCAAACCAAATTAAAGCAACAAAATAATACATCAAATCCATTCAAGTAAATCATGGAGACAGTGAGCATCTGAGACCTCCAACTTGTTCAGCACATGCAAGCTGGGCATGGAAAGTTTATTCAATCTTTTGAGTCCAATTCCTTTTGCATCACTATGAGTCACATGTTCAGCAATTGGCACTTGAAAGATTTCCAGCTGTAACTAAATCCAGCAGCATGAGTAGAGCTAATCCATTCATCGTAAATGAGCTGCACTCTGAACAAGCCATCAACTGACCAAACAATTCAATAGATTAGAATGTCGCTTTTACAATGGTTGGGGCATCCAATCAATGTCCATTAAACATTGCCCATGCTGCCTAAGAGTCTGTCGTTTGCCTGATAAATAAAAAGGAGAAAGAATAGTTTCCAGACTGATGAACATGAGTTATTGTAGTATTTTGAAATTTTTGTTTAATTAGTCTAGAGTTCTAATTCATCTTTCCCAAAATACATCATGGTTTAATAAAAGAAGAATTCATTTTTCTTTCATTCAGCTCAAATTTAGTCCTTATTCCCATCCATATTTAGTTCATAAATTAGTGCATCTGGGACACATAAATGCAAGGTACAGTTACAGGTAAAAAACTGATAGCCAATCCATAAAAAACCAACCTAACTCAAACTCAGGCTGAGTTGGGTTAGATATTGTTTACAGTAGCACATAAAAGATGGGCTTACACAATTCAATGCCTTTTTCTATTTAGAGATTATGTAGGTTGAAATTGTGGATCTACACCATGAAGTATTTACTGAAGAGAAATTGAATCCAACACCATTAATGAAGCTTGACTGATCATTACTACCACTGTCTATCCATAATACAATGCAGCCAGCCCCTGTTAAACAATAAAGTTCACTGCATGTGTGCCACATTTCTGGTAGAAGCAAGGACAAACTCTTTCAATTTCCTATCTTATGCATGCAATCCTTATATCGTACATAATAAGAACGCCTCAAAGTTTCCCAATATAAAGAATAAAATCCTTCACTGACCTTTAAAATGCTTGAATGGCACTTGGAAACTTGACAGTGAATAAAATCCTTCACTGACCTACCTTATGCTTGAATGGCATTTTGTTCAATTCATGAATCCAGAGCAGGTTCCGATAATTTTTCTTTCTTTACTGAAATAGAGAATGGATTTATTTTATCCCTTTGAAACCTAAAAAATATATACCTGAATAACATGAAATGAAGCTAAATGAGAACTACCAATAGTAGCACTTCCGTGAACTGCAGGTAAGCAGGTGAGGAAGCACTGGGTTGAAAAGTGGGGACATTGTAATACTGTACGAAGGGACTATCAGCCCCCACAATAGCACCATGTATCTAAAAATTGTATGGAGACTCTGCATATCCATATAGCTCACATAATGCAAACTTTCAGTTTGCAAATTCTGCAACAGAAATTTAGAAAGAGAATAATGGAAAATGATCAACAATGAAGCATCATATGCTATGTTCAACAAAAGAAGTTTTCAACTCACTGCATAATTGAGATCTGGACCATCTGACCCAAAAAAACCTACGGTGGTCATCCCATTTGACAGGCAATACAAATCCTTACCAAATATAATCAACAAAATTCAGGACTGATCCATCAGACAGTATCATGCTTACAGATAAAATAGACATAAACTGTACAGTAATACCTACAATAGTTGGAGGAAGTATAACAGTATATGCCCCAGTCAACAAAGAACTTGGGGCTCTTTTGTTATCCATAATTTCAATATGTTCCCAAAGTGGAGGTGTTAAATGTGGACTTGAATATGGACCTTGAATCTAAACTCCGACACATGGAAAATATAAACATTAATGGTTTCTAACTGAAGAACTGCTTCAACAGAGCATATTGAGTCTGAGTACTGACTCAGAAGCAGTCTGAACATGTCCCATGTACAGTATGTTGGGACACACCACTGAATAGATCCCAATAAGAGATTTCTTAGAACAAATATGAGCATGATTGAATGACTTTTAACCATCTGATCTCTTGATATATTTCTGGAGCTTTAAGAGTTTTTTTCTCCCCACCAAATCCCAGTTGACAAGATAAAAGTATAATATCCAGTAATTACCAACAACAAAGAATCTTCCAGAATTTTCCAGATATTCAGCTTCCTCAGAAATAAAAATAACCAGCATCAAATCTTAACAAAGATAAATATATGGTCTCGGGGGGATCAAATATGAACGTAGTTGAAACAGAATATAGATAAAAACAAAAAAAAAAAATCCTAAACTTTTGGTCATAGATTTGCAGGGACAAACTTTACCACCATTCACAAGCTCTATATTGGGCTCCAAAGTTTTAGAGGAGGGATACCTGAGACGCTTCTCCTTCACTAAAAATTAGGTGAGAACGAATCTTGTGAGAACTGTGAAAACGGCATCAGGGTACGGACACATCAGCACCGAAAAGTGATAAGTCCCCCCAAAAAAGTGCAAATCACTTTTCGGTACTGATGTGTCAGCCCCTCTGGTCCCGTTTTCACGGTTCTCACGAGATTCGTTCTCACATAATCCAACAAGCAACTTATGGCCCAACATGTTCACGATACAAACGTCGATTTGCAGCTGTCTAACCCTTTGCTGATTCGTCTCAAATTGTTGTCGTCATGAATAGAAGCCTTTTATTTTTTATCAATCCCCATCCACTGTTTAACTTGAGAACAGAAACAAAAGAGAAATTGAAAATGAATAAAAAAAAAAAAAAAATCAATGCTTGCAAATGAAGAATAACATGTAAAACAAAATTTAGAATGTAAGCAGATCCTCACCTTGAGGGCAACTTCTTCCCTGACTTCACTATTCTTTTACTCTCTATAAACAAACAAGTCATCAAATATAGACCAACAATCCAATAAGAAACTTCCAGGACCATTGATCACTGTAAAACACAATTCCCCATTACAAATTAGCTGCCCAATGCTCTACTGTAATAGAGTACACCTCTCCATCAATTGAAACATTTCTTCCAGAATATGATCTAAGTGATATCAAGAAAAACCCTAATAGAGCAGCGATCAATAAGAGAAATCACATACAAAAGAAAATCAATCGAGGAACATACGGAAAATCAAATATTCGACCTAGTAGTTTTGGAAGAATAAACTTTTCGGGAGAAAAATTGGCAGAAATCTTCCTCATTTGGTTTGGTTGTTGTCTCACATGGCCCTTGGCTTGGTTCTCACGCTCCGGATTCTGTGCACTCAAAATCTGTGTACAATTCATGTTCAGAAGCATGTGATCACTCACATCAGCATTGGAAAGTGATAAGCACGCACCTCAAAAAATGCAAATCACTTTTCAATGCTGAAATGAGTGTTCTCAGCCCCCGACATGCATTATGCACAGATTCTGTGCTCACAGAAGCCAAGCCGTGGTTCTCATCTATTCGTCTTGCCATCATCAGAGAATTTCACTGTCACAAGAGAAGACTTGCTTTTGGAGAGAGGAGAGACACCCAACACCCAGGTTTCTGAAGGTTTTAAAAGAGATGAGTCACGAGTGTAAGGGCCCGATAAATATTTTTCGCAATCTTTCCCTAATGTTTGTCATCGTATTAAATCTCACCAAATTAGTGATAATTTAAACTTATGATTTACTTTCTTAAAATTGCTATTATTTTCTCCCAATCTTTCTTGTGATTACAACCAATGAATCAATAACTAATAAGCTTTATTTTCTTAGTGCTTTTCTCATCTCATAAGTCATACCCCGTGAGATGACAACCAGTCAGCCCCTAAGAAACAAATCTAGGAACAATGAAGTTGTGCTGTATTGGCATGTGGAATTCTCTCTAAAGGATGAAACTAGGTTTCATGTGTGTGGGTGGGTGGACATCTAGGAGCGTATCCTCTGTGCCGCCCCCCTCTGCAACACTCGGGAGTCGAGACAGGGGGGGAATCAATTCACTTTTTGGGGGTGAAGTAACAACTCCAAAAGTGCATTGATTCCCCCCCCCCTCTGCCTTGGCCCTCGTGCATCGCATAGAGGGGGAAGTCGCAGAGGATATCAGGCCCCATACACCTGTGAAATATACACATGGCAGCTGAGTCAGCAGCCCAAAAAGGTTGCACATGTACGCCAAATTGTCCTCTATTCATATGGTAAGTTTAATCCCAATAACCTTTTCAACATGGATAAAACAAATTCCTTTATACAATTATTTGAATAATAAATTTGAAGATTCACAAGCTAGCATTGGAGCTGGCATGGACCCAACCACTGATCACATGGCCAATCCAAAGGTGATTGAGTCATCTTCAGTTTGAATGGAGAGATATCACAGCAGTCCCAATCAGCGTGTAATACGATACAAGAGAAAGGGTGTCTGGGTAATAAACACACATGTTGAAGGAGGGTATTACATTAAATATACATCAAGAAAAGTACCTGTGTACCCTTTGTCAGGCATCATGTCTTGTGCTGGGTAAGTATTGGTGTGGTATATCTCCATTCAAACTGGAGATGATTCGGAACCCAGTCCGAAGGGTCCCACATCTTGGGGACAGCTTGGATCTGTCACATTATCCCTGGCAGAAAAACGAGTGGTCATTCATCTAGTGAGGAAATCTAGAAAACTCACTAATGCAAGAATATCAAGCGAATAGACAGAACTATGAAATTAATTCAGAGATCGTAGGCTAAGGGTTCAACAAATAAAATTTATTTTAAAGAGATTTAAAGAAAAGAAAAATAAAATAATAAAATTTTCTGATTGAATGAAAAGTTATATATGCCAGCCACAGGATCTAAGAAGGTTATGGATGAAACCTGAGACAATGATGGAATATAAGTGAAGTTGATATGAAAAAGAGTACATAAATAAATAAGTTCAAAAGAATATTAGATTTAAAAAAGCAAAGGATAGATAATTCCAGCAAAATCAACACTACTAACTCAAGGAATCAGCACCTACAAATTTACAAACATTTTTTTTTTTTTATGAATACAAGTTTACAAACACATCAACACCTTATGAAGAGAATAAAATTAACTTCACTTTAAAAGATTTGATATTAAAAGAAGTTATTCATTCATTAAACATAAAACGTGAGTACATGAGCATATATAGCTTTCACAGTCCAAACTTCGACTTTCATTCTAATTAATTGTGTTATAAAAATAAACCTTTAAAATATATATGTCAGAGACTCACAAAGTAATACTTTACCTTTTATTTTATTCATTACTTTCCAAATCACATGGTTTTTTGAGATATTGGACTCAATAGAAAGGTAATTAAATCAGCTTTCAAATGATAACAAAATCAAGCCATAGATAAATTTTGAGCCCAAATGATAACAAAATCAAGTCAAATGGATAAATTTTGAGTCTTGAAAATAAGGGCCTAAAGAAAGAGAACAAAAAAAGAACAAAAAACTATCGAAGACTCCCAAACCAACATCTACTCACTAAAACTAACCAAGAATAAATTAACAACTAAACTCAAACAGAAGAACTCAACTCAGTAAAGCCTAGTCACAATAAATACATTTCATGAAATCTTAGGCAGATTTTGAATTTTTCAAACTCAATAAACTACTCTAACGCAAGGTACACTTGGTCCTCCCAAAGTGGCTAATACCTTCCATGCACATCTCATGCCCCATGTGAGCCCTACCTAGAATTGGAATATGCAACAACAACAGTCTTATGCCAACTATTTGGAGTTGTCTACACAAATTTTGTTCCTTCATTCCACTCTATTCGGGATCATATCTGCCGTTAAATTACAAGTGGCCATGTCTCTCCTTACTACTTCAACCCAGGTAAATTTTGGCCTTCCTCTTGTCTCTCTAGCTCCTTCAACTTGCATCATCACTCCTCACAGGCAGTCATTGATCTTCATTGCACATGACCAAACCATCTCAGTCGACTTTCCCTCATTTATCACTTATTGGTGTTACACCTAAGCTCCCACAAATGGATTCATTCTTAATTCTATCCTTTCTATTCTTGCAACTTATCCATCTCAACATCCTCATTTCAGCCACACCCATTTTATGTACGTGTTGTTTGTTGGCTGCCCAACATTCTACTCCATAAAGCATGGCTGGTCTTATAGCTATCTTATAGAATCTTCCCTTCAATTTTAGTGGTATTCGTTTTATCACACATCACTCTAGAAGCACCTCTCCACTTCTATGATACACCATGCATGTAAAGTAGTGAGTGTCCTCAAGAGATAGGAATAAAATTGATAAAGTAACAAAGAAAAATAAACAAAATTCCTACTCGCAAGTCCACATGCAAATTCAAGTGATTCTTTAAGTTAAATTTATCATGCATGACAAGAGTTAAAGACTACAAAATACGAAACAAAGTTATACCAAAGTAATATGAGAAGGATAGCAATTAATTTAGAGATTAATAAAGTGTCAGATTGTTGTCCAAAATTCAGATGGTGCAAAAAGAGAATGTAAAGTGTTTAATTCAAAATAATAGTGAAGGAAATGAACAAGGAATGTCCAATAACTGTATGGAATACCAAGGGCAGAGTTTATGCATGATAAGGATTATCAAAATATGGTCAAACAGTGGGGTAGGATCAGAAAATAAAGCTATTAGCACCTTAGTTCATATCATGAAATAGCCACTGGGTCCTACTTGTAAGGGAATGCAAATCAAAGCCGAAAGCAATAAATGGAACCTGATATTGTGCTATTCACCTCCTTGTTAAGATAGTATATCCAAGATATTTATGACCAAAGGTTAGAGTTCTGATGATTGCCAAAATCTGCCTTGCTGAGATAGGAGTGCTGCCAGCCTAGAACTTCAAGTAGGAAGTTCTCTTTGCAGAGAACAGTTTTGGGTTGGTAGTGAATGCCTCTAGGATCGCCCAATACCTCTTAAGAGTTACAGCATTAGCTCCTCCAATGGACCATGTATGAAGGTGCAACAACCAATTTCATAGGGTACCTTTTTCTGATGTTGTTCACATTTAAGAGATGTGAATTTGATGTAATATCCACCGAAACAGGGTTTTGTATCAAATTTCCACCACAAAGAGGGTCGCCCAGCACTTAGGCAACAATTGGACTTGATGGATTAAGCAAAACATCCATGGGTGAATGTTGGTGATGATTCTTGTACAAATACTCTGTTTTCACCAAACAAAATTTCTATTAAAAAAAATAGAAAAAGAAGAAAGATAAGAAGGGGAAGAAGATCCTTTAACCCAAGGAAAGGGAGTGGCCTCCACCACTAGCAATCAACTAGGTGGTTGCTTAAACCCATTCTAGGGTTTTGAGGATCTTCAACCTGCAAGCATTGAAGAAGAAGGAAGAAGCCATGAGCAAGCTGTGAGCAACTTTTTATTCAAATTCATGTCTCTCAAAAGACCTGATCATGGGCTCTTTATAAAGAGTCTCACAACTAGGTAGGTTAAAAATTAGAAACATGGACAAATTTAATCTCTCTCTTATTCTCTCATGACAAAAATAACCTCAAACCAATAATAATAACAAAAATACCCCTACATAACACCTAAGGACTAAAAAACTCTCACCAACATGTAACATAAAATAAAAAAAGAACATGTAACATAAAATACTAATGGAATCATAGCATAGGTGCAACTGTCTTACGCCTCCTCTGTTAGACTTGGAATTCATGCATGGACCCAATGTCCTCATCATTCAACCATCCCACTCTAATTCTATAAACAACATCATATACAATATCTCCCCCTCTTCGTGCATAATTGAACCAAGATACTGAAAGTGGTAACTCCGAGGTATCTCTTGGTTATCAATTCTAACTACTCCCTCATTTCTACTCCTCTTTTTGCTAAACTTGCATTCCATATATTCTGTTTTAGTCTGGTTTATCTTAAAACCATTTGATTCTAAAGCATCCCTCCATAGTTCTAACTTGGCATTTACCCCCTCTTTAGTCTCATCAATCAACACAACATCATTGGCAAACAACATACACCATCGCACCTCCTCCTAGAACTGGAAGATGAACCCGTAAATCTTCTCCCTGAAATTTCTTC
>JAOXJP010237639.1:0-23674 GCA_025762735.1 Platanus orientalis | reverse complement strand
TTACCCCCTCTCTAGTCTCATCAATCAACACAACATCATCAACAAATAGCATACACCATGGCACTTCCTCCTATATGTGCCTAGTCAACTCATCCATAACTAAAGCGAATAGGTATGGACTAAACTCTGCCATAAGGATTCACAAATTCCATGAGCCATTGATCTAAACTCTGCTTTTGCACTAGACCTTGCAACCACAGACTGCTTTTTATTTCTTTAAGTCACTAAATTTCCTCCCACAAATGAACAATAACCTGAAGTGGACCTACGATTTGTCAGTGATCCTGCCCAATCAACATCAATGTATACTTCGACATGAGAGTGGCCATGTCTTCTATATAGAATACCCTTTCCTGGGCAACCTTTCAAGTATTGGAGCACTCTATAATACAACCCCTAGATGATTTGAGTGGGAGCTTGCATAAATTGGCTGATTACACTTATTGCATAGATAATGTCATGACGGGTTAAGGATAAGTATATAAGACATCCTACCAGCCTTTGGTATCTTCCCGCATCAATCAACCTTTCACTGTCATTTTCTTTCAATCTATGATTTGCTTCTATAGGAGTTGAACATGGTTTGTAGCCAGCCATGTCTGCTTCTTTTAACAAGTCTAGAACATACTTTCATTGAGAGAGAAAGATGTCTTGGATTGATCTAGCAACATTTATCCCCAGAAAGTATCTCAAGGAACCTAGATCTTTGATTTCAAACTCCTTATCTAATCCATCCTTCAGTTGTGCAATTTCTACTTCATCATCCCTGTGACAACTATGTCATCAACACATACTATTAAGGCTGTTATCTTAAGACCATGAAGCTTTGTAAAAAGAGTGATCTGCCTCAGCTTGATTATATCTTGCATTAATCATGGCAGTTCTAACTCTTTCGAACCAGGCATGAGGTGATTGTTTCAGGCTGTATAAGGCTTTCTTTAGCTTGCATACTTTGCCACTAGTACTTGATGTATAAATTCAGGCTGTGTCCATGTACACTTCCTCAAAGTCTCAATCTAGGAAAACATTTTTCACATCAAATTGTAAGAGGGATCACCCCTGATTTGCTGCTAGTGATATGAATACTCTTACCGAGTTCATCTTTGCAATTAAAGCAAAAGTTTATTGGTAATCTATATCATAGGATTGAGTATACCCCTTTACAACCAACCTTGCCTTGTATCTCTCCACAAATCCATCAGACTTATATTTTACTATGAACACCCACTTGCAACCTACTAGCTTCTTTCCCTTAGGAAGATCAACTAGTTCCTATGTTTTGTTTCTCTCCAATGCTTTCATCTCTTCTTCCATGGAATTCCTTCATTGTGGCTAGTCCATTGCCTTAGATATATTGCGAGAAACAGTGATGGGGGACAAGACAAAAGAGAACTTGTGAAAGGGTGTTGATAGTGCATAATACGAGACAAAATTGGACATTGGGTGTTTGTTACAAGATCTCACCCCCTTTCTAAGGAACATAGGCTGGTCAAGGTTTGAATTCTCAGGAGCTTGAATTGAAGTAGGAGATGATGGAATGATTACATTACCTGTCTCAGGAGGAGGCTCCAAAGTAGAGTCTTGGAGTGGCTCATGAGAAGGTGGATCTTGTTCTTGTACTCCCTCTTGTTTTTTCCTTCAGCTGTAGCATTTTAACTCTTATTCAACTTCTTTACCATTTCCTTTACCATCATTCTCTCCCTTTCCACCATCACCATAAAAATAAGATGTAAGAACTGGCACTAGAAGTGGGATCGAGGACAACTCTTCACCTATAAGATGCTCCCCCTGAAGAGATGTCCAACTAGAGAAGAAGAAAGGAAGAGATTCAAAGAAAGTGGCATCCGTTGACACAAACTTGTGACGTGTAGGAGGATGATAACACTTATATCCTTTGTGATAAACTCCATAGCCTAGAAATATACATTTGAGTGCCTTGAGATCTAGTTTGGAGCAATTAGATTTAGGGACATGAACATAACAGATGCAACCAAAGGTTTTCAGAGGAAAAGGAAACAACTGAGAATGAGGAAACAACATGGCAAGCGGAAAATTGTAGGAGAAGACCTGGGAAGGCATCCGGTTCATGAGATATATAGCTGTTTGAATAGCTTCAAACCATAAAGTCTGATGCACATTCACGGTGAACATGAGAGCACGGACAATCTCTAAGAGATGCCTATTTTTCCTTTCCGCCACTCCATTTTGTTCTAGTGTTCCTAGACATGTGGTCTAGTGAACAATACCAGCCATATCAAGAAATGATATCTAGGGGTGGCAATGTTTGACATGACCCGTCAACCCAACACGAAATAACTGAGTTAGGGTTGACTATAAATGTGTTTCGGGTCAAAGAGGGTCAACCCGCTATGACACGATTAATAAATGGGTCAGGTTTAGCTTAAGCCATATAGTCATATACCCTCAACTTTACACGACATGAATATGACCCGCCAGCATGAATTATACCACATAACCTGTGATACTATTTGATAGAACCTCATTGGTAAGTGCTTTAATAACAAGTATTTTTTATTTCAAATCAAATAAATCATTTGATCTATGATTCATTGGAACTAAACTACAAAGAGGCCAACCGGTTAGGAATTGACCAAGCTAGGCAAGGGGGGAATAAAAAATGACCTTTCTTTGAAGCATCTACAAGATTTGGCTTATAACCATTACAAAACGTATGCCTAGTTTGACCTTCCTAACATTTTTTATGAATCTCGTTTGTAAACGCTTCTCTTATTTTTATATCTCTTTATCTCTCAAAAATTGAGAGATTTATTAGACTTAATATATATATATATATATATATATATATATATATATATATATATATATATATATTACACACACATACACAAACACACGAAAGCGGGCACATATGATTGTTATAGTGGAAGCACTATCAATTAGGTAGACGACTAGGGTGGTTGGGGCAAGCCTAAGCCCAACACAAGTATACTTTCTTAAATCTAATCTGACATGGGCTCAATCAGTGATGCAGAAGCATCAAAGATCATCAAGAAGAAATTACATGACCATGGGTGATCAAAGGGGGTCCAAGATGTTGCTGGAAAATATGGGTAGATTCAGAATTTTCTTTCTTTTCAATGGTGGTCTTGTAATAAAGTAAGGGTTTTCTTTATGTAAGAGAATGATTCAGCTGGAAACTGGGGCCTATGGTCTCTCTCATATATATGAGGATGAGGAGAGATTTCTTTCTACCATACGAGTGATTGGTGGGAGATTCTCATATGTGGGGCCCATGGACAGTTTTGGTTAGTCTTGGTTCTCAAGCAAAGTTTTTTATTGTATTTACAATTTAAAATTTAGCAACTAGGGTTTGCTATGTGGGTTTCGGGGCTGGCTATCTATACTTCTTGTGCTTGTAGTCCATCTTGATTCCTTTAACAAATTTCCTTATTTATCAACCAAAAAAAAAAAAAGAAGAGAGGAATTTAGTAACTAGAGTTTATTGGTGTCTGTTTCCAAAGGTAATGTATATCTGTATAAAGGGATATAGTCAGTCCCCAATGCATAGAGAAATTTCATGAAAAGGTGTATTAAAACACTAAGTTGAAGTTAGTGCTTCTTCTTCTCCCCTACTGTTGGTGTTGTGGGTTCTCTTGTTAGTGAGTTGGTGCTGCTAACAACCAATCAGTTGGTACTAATTGAAACCTCCTCTACTTCTTCTTTGCTTCTTTAATTTTCTATTTTATTCAAGATCTGGACGTGTGAAGGTGTTGTTCCAATCCTAAATATTGTTTGGTCTTCTTATACATTCAGATAGTACTTTCTTGTTGCATATTTAATTTGATTGTTGTGGGGTTATTTCTATACTGCTATACTTGGACTTCTGGGTAAACCAACACCTGAGTTTTAATAGTTTGCTTGGAGTCATTCTTCATCCTAATACCGAATATCCTGCAAAATTTCAAGCCAATCAACAAACTCTAATCTGGGTTTCCACCTACTTTTATATTCTGTCCAGCAGCCCTTATTCTGAGTTTTTTCTTTTGTGGGTTGACCCTATCAAGTCCTACATGTGATATCCATTTCTTGTGGTATCCTTTAGAAGACTGAAACTTTGGCTATTGTGGGCATATACCTGCAGGAATACAAGAAGCCAACAAGTTGTCCTGCTTCAGTCAGGTTGGCTCAAGTTGGGTAAGGCAAGGTCAGGTTAGGCTTAGATTACAATATCTTTAAAATAACTAGCCCTTTTAACATAGAAATTGACTTCATCCTGGATGGGGCACGTCATGGATCTATCAGTGAAAAGCCGCAAATGGAGTCCAACTTAGAGAAAGAGAGCAAGAAACGGAATTCTGAGTGTTTATACAAGCCATAAACAGTTGAACAACAATTTAATCATCCTCTTCAAGGCACTTACACGGCATCCAAGGAACCAAGACAGGAAGGTGATTGGAAATAAATTACCAAACGAATCGAATAAAATCGTCACTCAGTAGGTTATATGCTACAGTTCAAGGCAGACATCCTAGATTGTGGAAGATAAGATTGAATCATAGAAAATGTTAAATATATGAGACATAATGAAAAAGATCCAAAGAGCCGCCTACGTGCTTCTTAAGAGAAAGACTTAAACTCGGACCAGAAAGAAAGAGAAAGGCTCTAAGACTGTAAAGTCGTTCTTACAATACCATCCAGATAGGTGAAGCGACTGAGTAATTCATGAATATCAATCAAATAATGAAATCTAGAGAAATATTTGGAGAGAACCCTGCTGAAGAACGAACACAGAAGCAAAAATACACCTGAAAGGGCCTCCAACGCTTCGAGAGATGGACAACTCGACATCTTCTCTTCTCCAATCAACCCTTAATTTCCCCAAAAAACAAACGGCATCAAAAGTATCACCAAACACGCCACCCCGGGCCAAAGAAAAGGAAAGACGGAAGAACAGGAGATCATGCTCAATAAGGGAAAGAAAACAAAGATATCCACAAAGCCAAGCTTATCGACTCAACGGAACTCACAAATGAAGAATCACAATTAGAAGCACACTTTTCCCAACAAAAACAAAGAGAAGAACAGACAAACAAAACAAACAAACAAAGATAAATCAAATCGAAACCCATGAGCCAAATTCTTAATTGAACCCAGTCTTCCAATTTAAAGAAAAAACACAAATAAGGATCCAATTCCACAGATCTCAAATGCAAAATGAAACCCACATCTCTTCAATTCTGAAAAAAAAAAAAAAAAAAGGGAGAGCAAGATATAATAGCAATGGATACAAGCACGGCTCACTGACCTTCTTGTGAGCATCCATGCTAGTAATTCTGCTGTTCCGTTTGGGGACTTTGACGAGCTTCAAACCAGAAATGTCAAAGTCTTCAATGAAATTAAGCTCCTCCAATTCTTCTTCTAGTCGTCGTTTTTGTTGTTCAGCTATTTACTCTCGGGGTTCTTCGCTTACGAATTCATGGCTATTGCTGTTGAGAGTAGTAAGGGTAGAGCGACGTCGAAACCAGCGACTAACCCCATCAACGAGAGCCCCTCTCCCCATATTCCGCGCCCCACCGATAAGCCACAACCAATCGATCGCAGCATTGCCCACTTTTCCCTCTATTTCCCCTAACCACTCCTGCCTTTCGACCCAGACACACAGTGGAGACTGAGAAGTAAAAAGGGGAGAGAAAAAACAGGGCGATCGCTGCTTTGCTCCGAAAAGTGAAGATGATTTTATACCAAGGGCCCAAAAAAACCCAAGAAGAAGAAAGAAACTGGTTTCCGTGTAAAATGGGACCACTTATTTGAGTGCGTTTGATTTTGATTCAATTAAGGGCCCCACACATGAGTGGTTGTTTGTAACGGAAAAACTCTTATCTTTTGGCTTTATTTTTATTTATTTTTATCTTTTTCGGGTCAGATGAATCATCTGGTTGAAGATAACAATAAAAAAATTTGGTGGGTTAAGTTATGGTTAGCCCAGTTTAATCATAATAAAAAGGCTACTTTTGTTGGTTCTTATGCAAATCTGGTTTCTATTGAATTGAACAATGATGGAATGATAGCAATTAGAGCTGTCTGGCCCTAGTAGATATTCCAAACAATATGTTTGTTGGAATAATTGAGTGTGATAGTTTCAATTGAAAATGATTTTTCCTTGGAGACCTATTTCAATTTCTTGCATTGCATTGATTGGATCATGTTTTGTCTTGTTTGCTGTATTCAAATGTGAAGACAGGAGTAGTGTTTGTTACGACCCCAATGGTTGGCTGAACTTGACGTGTTCTAGCATTTTCAGAGCTTTTGGCGTTATATATATATATGTATATATATATATAACTAGACGCGTTCTGGCATTTTGAGAGCTTTTGGCATATATATATATATATATATATATATATATATATATATAGTAGCCAGATTTTGTGTACACAAAAATGTGTACAAGTTGTGCGCATGAATCAGCCCCGAAAAGTGATTTACACTCTTTGGGGACATGTTTATCACATTTTGGCACTGATGTCTTTGCACCCTGTCCATGCACACGTCTTGTGCACATGGATTGTGTGCACACAATCTAGATGGTATAAAATAGTAATGTTCAAAAAATATTGATTAGATCAATGGGCCATTAGCCAGTTGGGATTTATTTTTTTTGCCCAGTGAGCCGAGCCTATTTTTATGATCTAGAGCTCAGTAACTTGGATTTGTCATAAGCTTGAACCAAGCCTAAATGATGTAGAACAAAACTCACAAGTGGTTTTGTGAGTTACACACAAGAGGGGCAAAAAGTTCTAGTAGGAATCATGAGCCCTGAGATTGGAATTGCGTGAAATTTGGTGAGTTTAAGCGAAATTTCGTGAGAATCAAAACTCACCGTCACTTTTCACATAAATTCCTCACCGCCACTTTTCGCATAAATTCATTTGTTTAGGCCCTCAAATCAACGTTTTTGTTATTTTTAGTAATTTTCCTTTTCGCTACAATTTTCTATTTAGGAGGTAGAATAAGATCCCGTTTGTTCTGGGATGTTTCCTAGTAGTATTTGATTTTGTTAGTAACTCTTTTTTGCTATTTTTGGTAAAATTTATCAAATTAGCCTAATTTTGTATTTAACACGAATTAGGGTTTCTTTTCTCTATTTAAACCATTGTAGCCTTCAAGGCAGTTCAGTTTTTAATTAATAAAAGTTTTAGAACGAGTTTCTCTTCCTTGGTGAAGTTTAGGTTTTTTTCCCAACAAAGGAGACGACGTGTTCTTCTCCTTGCTATTCCGCTGCGTCATTCTTTCAAGTAGTTTAGGCACCGGTCCTCATTTGGATATGATGTGGAACAAGAAATAACCCGTACTCAAATTTGATAAGCTTATTCAAGGTTATTTTGGGTATTTGGATTTAATATATATGTATGGCAATAATTTTTTTAATTTGTTAACAGAAAAGGGAGGTACAATTTGTCATTCAGTTTGGTTTATTTATTTATTATTTCTAGGTAGAATAGGTTTTAGAAAGGTTTGGTTTCTTTGGACTACAATTGCTTGCTTTCGATTAGGCAAGACTTTGAGGAGTCGAAGTGGTTTCATGATTAGGTTTAGGTTTAGGATTTAGATGGACTGAGGCATTGTAAATGTGACCAATCCAGAGAGTTTCCTAATTAGAAGGATGATTTAGATTGGCCAGGTTATCCTTCTATGTGGTTAAAAGAAGCTTTTCATCCAGGATGGAGTTTGGACCAGTACCCATATAACCTATTCCCTTATTAAACATTAAGAAGAGATAGAGCAATCAAAGGTCTCTCTATCAATTGCTTCTGCGTGTCAGTTTTTTGAGAGTTGACACCTCTAGTATCCACTGTGTGGTGGCAGTAACAATTTTTGTGGGATTATCTTACCTCCTGGGCTATGTCATCATGCTATGTACCAGGTCTATGCCATAGGCAGTATGACTACTGTTTCATATCTTCCTGCTTTGATAGGAGTTTCTTTTTACATCACAGTTTGATAAACAATTATTTGCTTTGGACGCACACTATAGATGCTTTTATCCTATAATAGCACTAGTGGCAGAGGGGGCCTTTAGAATAGGCAACAAACCTTTAGATCTATTTTATCAACTTTCTCAAACAGGGATAGTAAAAAAAATAAGAAAAGTCCTCGTGGAATCTTATTTTTTATAAACAGGGAAGGGAGTATTAAACACATTATTCTGCTATGATGGAGAAAATTACTTAATTTTTTTACAATAAACTGTAACACGCTTGGCAAGTAAGCTGCAATTACCGTCTCTAGATTTGTGTTGTTTCAACTAAAGGTATGCCTTTGGTTGCTGAATAATTTTATTGGATGTAATTTTTCTTTTTTTACTCAAAAGAGGCTGTCGATGAGGATCAGAGTCATGTGTTGTAGGACTAGCAGCTTTCAAATCTTTGGGAATATAATTAGGGAACTTGACTGAGATTACTTTAAACATATAGAGCATCTTCATGTTCAAACACATGTCCAAGAATTTATCTTCCAAGAAATAGAGTATCTTCATTACATAGGTTTAAAGTAATTTTAAGGATCCATGCTGCAGGTTTGGGATGTCTTGAGCAATGAAGAAGTGGTTGATATTGTCTCCTCATCCCCTGATCGATCTTCAGCTGCAAGAATCCTAGTTGAATCAGCAGCGTGATTGGAAACTCAAATACCCAACTTCCAAAATGGACGACTGTGCGGTGGTTTGTTTGTTTTTGGATGGCAAGATGGACTCTGCATCCGAACCGGAGGAGCTTGCCTCCACCCATCACAGCCACCATTCTTGCAGCACGATTGAGTCAGACGATGGCCAGAACCCAGAACCAACTCTGCAGAGGCATTTTACAGTCAGATCGGCAGAGGACAGCAATCCAAACAGCAGAATACTAGTTGACGTTGAAGGAAATGGCAGAACTGTGATAGCTGAAGATCAAAACAAATATAAAATTTTCCTGGGGTGGCGCCATTCAGCTGAAGAGTTATATCAAATATTTTATTCTCCTTATCTTCCGGATCAGAATGCAAAGGCTGAGCTCTTGGTCTCCTTACTGAACTCCCTCTTCTTCCCAAATCTCTTGGGCTCGATCACTAAAGCAGTGTCTGTTTGGCTGGAATGTGCTAGAAACGAGGAGTTGTGTAATCTGAGACAGAATTAAAATTTGATCCCAGAAAATGAATGAGAGAAACAATGTAGTTTGGTCATAAAATCTCAGAAAATGAAGTAATTTTTTAGTAGCAAACAAAAATTTTCTGCTTGCTTTGGCTGGATGGAATGTGAAACTCTTTCCCCTCGTTTCTTTTGAAGTACAAGTTATAATGCAAGAACTTCACACATTGGTTTCTGAATGTCCCACCATCACTATTGTAGCATCAAATGACAAATACACGGTTCCTAAACCGTAACTCTTTCACAACTGCTCTTCAATGGTGTCAGTGTTTTCAAAGATGATTCTGATGGTTCTTTGAAAAATCTGTCGTGATGGTGTATCGGTTAAGGGGCCTCCCTTTACGCCAACCAGATGGTCCATGATTGGCCCAGGTCTTAGGCGAGACGCTTCCTACACACACGAGACAATAGAAGATCAAGAAGCTAGTGTTGGCTTCTGGCTCTCCGATGATCAAGTTAGAGGGATCAGGGGGGCTGTAGAAGGAGCTCTCTCCTATTAGGGTTTTCAAAATCTCATACGTGAGTAGCGAACTGGTGTCTGTATTTATAGGCTTGGGTTAAGGTGCCTCATGGCAAATCTTGTCTGTCACTTTCTTCCCCTGGTCTCGCACGTCACTGCCCCCCACCTTCTTGCTTGTTGTCTCCCACGTTCTTGGGTGTATTTCCTTCTACCATGTTTGTCATTTTTTCAAGATTGACAGGTTTGTTGGCAAGTCTGTTGCAGAGATCATGCGATTCGTATAATGGTTTTCAGATCATGTTTATTCTTAAATTGAGTAGTCGGGGTCTCGGGTGGTATTAACATTCCAGCGAAGTAGTAGGGCGGCCATGCCTTAGTGGGTCAGGGGGTTTTAGGTTCTCAGGAGCTCAAGTGTCCTTTTAGGCCCCGGGTGCTAGGACTGTCGGCGGAAATTATTGATGGGAAACCTAGAGCCGGATACTAAGGGAATGTCTTGGCTTATTTGTCGAGGGCCTTGGTGGGAAGGTTCTGGACTGGACTTCCTTGGAACTCCCGAGGTCACATTATCTAGGGTTAGGGTCCCGGTGGGTTATCAGGGTCTGTTCATGAGGCTCTCGGTATGGTCTTCCCTATCAGTTTCCCCTTATTCCCGGGTTTTAGTCCACAATGCCCAGGAATATGAATCGTCTATATTTGTTACTTACTATTTCAACGTAGGCGACGTGTCATTTCAATTGTCGAGGTGGCACCGGATAGGGATGAGTGTTAATAATAGCCTTGTATTCAATGAGTTTAGATAATCGAGAGGGCGTGCCGATGTTAATTATGAGTCATGTCAAGCGTCATGTCGCTTTAAATCTCCATGGTATCTGACGGTCAGATTCAAATGTTTGAACCTTTTTTTGGGATTTGCACGCCGCTTCATTTTCTAGGTCTATTTGCCGACCCTTGAATTCACGACACATGTAGGGTCAAAATTTTTTGAGGTATCTTATAAAAGCCTCTTCCAGTATTTCTCAAGCCTTCCTTTATTTTTTTTCTTTATCTTCAACCTTTGGCTACCGACAATTTCCGATGATCCCACAGCGTTCCTGCCAGTCACTATCTCCGCCTTCACTCGTACCTGTGCTTCCAGGATCCTCATCTTACAGCCATCTCTCCTTACTCCGGCGTTTTTCTCAAGTATCCTTATCCCTCGTCAGCCCCCTTTTTATTATTCTGTTGCCTTTCCTTCTTTTACCGCTCGTTGGTGTGTCTATCTTTTGTTTTTCTACGTTCTAGGGCCTCAATTTTGGTTATCGTTTTTCGGTGTTTTTTATTCTATCTTTTTTTCTTTCCTGGCAGAGCCCCGCCCATGTAGTTTTCCTTTCATTATGTGTTATCGTAGTTGTTAAAATGGTGTCCAAGGATTTTGTTAACTACATGGTTGATGGGGCCAACGACCTTTTGAGGTCCGACGATATCCCCCAGAGCAGGCCACTGAGCTAGCTCAGTCTAACGCGGGGGCCGCCGGGGAGATCGCCCCAGAAGAAAATTTCAAGGCCGCCCAATACGGCTCTGAATTGGAGGCAAAAACCCTGGCCCAGTATCACCAAACTTACCTTATCCCCAAGGAGGTGCACTTACTACTCCCGGGGAGGCTTGGGCCTTTGAGGCCCCTGTCAACAGCGTAACGCTATATAAGCAGGCCCTAATGGCGGATCTCTGGTTTTTGGTTCTCTGGTTCCTCAAGGAATTGCTATTCTGCCTCGATCTAGCACCTGGGAAATTGATGCCTAACGCCTGGAGAATAGCCATAGGATGCATGGACCTATAAGAATTAACTTTCAAGGGGAAGCATCAACTTACCCTTAACTAGTTTTTCCATTGCTATCAGCCAAAGGAGCAAGAACCGAGATAGTCCTTCTTTGCCAGTCGGGACCCAACACTCACCTTGGTGATGGCACTCCCGAGTTCAAACAGCAGGTGGAGAACCCGATACTTTTTCATTTTTGGTGAGGGATGGGAATACCTCCTGGATGAGGACCCTACGCTGAAGTTCAATTGGGCATGGGCATCAGTCATCAACCCGATAGGTAAGCTCTCAATCTACTGCTTTTACCCACGCTCTCTTTCCCCTTTGGTGTGTCTTTCTAACTGGGTCTCCACCTCCTTATTATTTATTTCTTAGCTCTCGAGGTGGATGAGGTGTCCGACAAGGAAGAGGCTTGCATCTGGGAGGTGATAAATTATCCTTACCACGCCTACCCAAACTTTATCCCTCCTAATTTGCTTTTCCAGTGTGGATTTGGTTCTAACTCGGGTAGATAGATTTCTTTACTGTACTTTGCTGTCTTCTTCCTTTTTTTTATATATACATATATTTTTTTTATTAACCTCTGATCTCAGGTTTGTTTCTGTGCAGCGATGAAGACTAATAGGACTTATCTCTCTAAGGCCAAGAAAATCAAGGACGTAGCCCAGGGGATAAAGAAGGCTACTTAATCGATGACCACCTGAGCAGGGACATTTGCAACCTCAAGAAAGAGGAAACGCCCCATCGTCCCCGAGGGTCCTTCCGTGCCCCGTGCTCCTGAGGCGGCCCTGGTGCCCCCGGCCCCCGCTGCCACTCCTGCCACCATCCTAGTCGTCGACCTGGACAAGGATGCTGAGGATCCCTCTTCCCCTACAGCTAGGGTCTGGGCTACGACTTCTCAGCTAGCTACTCCCCCAACCACCTCCAACGCCCCTATCGTGGAGGCTACTACTCCTGTAGCTTCGGTGGCTCCTTCTTCCTCTTCGGGGGATCCTGCCTCTAAAACCGTGGTGATGACTTTGGCTCCTTTTAACTTTACGTATGTCCCGGCCTAGGAAGCAGACGACTCCCTCCTTGGGTCAAATTCCTGGTTACTAAGGAGCGGTCTTGGGGGGGCACGCCTTCTAGAGAGTGTCCCTCCTTCTGACATAGAGTACCTAAAGAAGCATCTCTCCTTAGCCGGTGTGCACAGAGATATGATGCACTACATGGCCAAGGTAAGAAGTCCTATCGTTAATGTTTTTGTACTATATGTTTGTTGTTTTTCCTATTTTGTCTGACCCTAACTTGATTTTATTTGTCGTAGGCTGTGGCTCTAATGGCTACCATTATCGAGAGGTACAAGTATTGTGAGTAGGTCAGGGACAATAACCTCGATCGCCTTGCCAAGACTAGGAACTAGTATCTCGCCCTCAAGGAGGAGGCCAAGTCCATTGTCACTGGCCTCGAGAAGAAGTTAAAATGGTCGAAGGACTCTCACTCCAGCTAGACTAAGAAGACCATTGAGTAAGAGGCTCGTATGGAAAATCTAAGTCTCCGCTTGTGAGATGTTGAGACTGAAATTAGTCGGGCCAGAAATGAGCTCGGGACTGAGAGGAATCGGCTCATCTAGGCTAAGGACAACCTCAAAACGGTCATCGAGGATACAAGGAAAAGGACCACAGAGGATATTTTGAAGTAGGTACGTCTCGAGGCTAAGGCAAAAAGGGAGGGGAAAAGACAACAGATGTGGGAGGAAGCCTTCTGGGAGGCGGAGACCAAGTATATGGCCTTGGATGATTTCGGCCTTGTCAAGACTGACTTCTTATAGGAGGGCTTCAAGGAATTCTAGGACGTCGCATCCGAGTGATTCCCTGACATTGATTTATCATTCATCCAGCCTAGAGGAACTGAGGCCGAAGATGAGGGGGAGGAAGAGGATGGCCGAGGTGATGCCATGGTCGATGGGGGGGCTACCGAGGAGTCCAAGAGTTAACGACCGAAGGGGTGGTCAAAGTGCTAGTAGCTATACCTAGGGAACCTACCTTGGGAGATGTACCGGGGGATGCTAACTCCGAATAATAGTTTTTTTCTACATGTAATATATTATGTATATGAATGAAAGTCTTTTGTGTTATTCTCTATGTATCATCTCTAGTCTTCAAGAATTTTTCAAGTGTTGATGTGTGTCACGACATTTTTGTGTTCCTTACGCGGACAATAGTAGGTAGGAATAAAAAGAACCCAACCAAGTGTTAATGCTTCTTGGGCCGGCTAACTATTTCCCAAGTAGTGAGGGGAAGGGGTGAATTATAAGGATTCCTCGGGGTCACTGCTTTAGCGTTGAGTAGCAATGAATACCAACCCAGGTTTTCTAAGTGTAGGTGTATTAATCATTTCTAATCACAATGTTTACTTGATATAAGGATGCCCCGTGGTTGGCTTTTTTATGATGGATGTATTTATTAAGAATTTTTGAAGCATTAGATCTATCGGGTCCATACAACTTTTGGTATGTAAGAATTCCCGATGGCACATTTTTGTAGGCTTAAGCCTCATGTTGTCAGTGTCTTCGGGAATTCTTAGGTATTTGTTCGGGCCTTAGTCATACATAGGGGGAGAGCATAGACGTACTTACTTGGTGGCAAATGGGGTCGTAATGTAATTATTCTCGACCTGACTCAGGTTGTTTCACGAGGTTCCTCCTTTGCCTTTCTTAACCCGGGGCTCGCTTAACTTGAAAACTCAGGGTCACCTGACTTGAAGACTCAAGGTCTCCTGACTAATCATGGGGTTAGTCTTTTAACCTAGGATGAGTCATCCTCCTGACCCGGGGGTTAGTCTTGTAATCCGGGGCTAATCTTGTAACCTGAAGCCGTCGATCGGGTCATCCTCTTGACCTAGGGTCATACTTATGACCTCGGGGTTAATCTTGTAACCCGGGGCTAATCTTATAGCCTGAAGCCATCGGTCGGGCCATCCTCATGACCTGGGAGTTAGTCTTATAACCCGGAGCTAATCTTGTAGCCTGAAGTCATCAGTCAGGTCATCCTCGTGACCTGGGGGTTAGTCTTGTAACCTAGGGCTAATCCCGTAGCCTGAAGTCGTCGGTCAGGTCATCCTCATAACCTGGAGTTATCCTCATGATCTGGGGGTTAGTTTTGTAACCTGAGGCTAATCTTGTAGCTTGAAACCGTCGATCGGATTATCCTCGTGACCTAGGAATTAGTCTTGTAACCCGGGGCTAATCTTGTAGCCTGAAGCGATCGGTCTGGTCATCCTCGTGACCTGGGGGTTAATCTTGTAACCCAGGGCTAATCTTGTAGCCTGAAGCTATCGGTCGGGTCATCCTCATGACCTATGAGTCATCCTCATGACCTGGGGGTTAGTCTTGTAACCCAAGGCTAATCTTGTAGCCTGAAGTCGTCGGTCGGGTCATCCTCATGACCTGGGTAAGGTAGTTTTAACTACTATTGACCCTGCATAATCCAGAACCTTCCATTAGTTATAGTTGTAATCTCAATTTCATTGATAATATTTTCTCAGATGTTCTACATTCCATGGTCATAGTAAGGGCTCCCCTTGCACAGTCTCGAGGTGGTAAGTCCTAGGCCTATTACATTTTGTTACCTGGTACGGTCCTTCCCAGTTTAGCTTTAACTTACCTTCCGTTGGGTCTTGCGTTGCTAGTGTTACTTTTTTATGACCAAATCCCCAACAAGGAATCTCCTTGCTTTGACTCGGGAGTTGTAGTACTTGACCATTTTTTGCTTATAGGCTGCTACTCGTAGGGCGGGTTCATCTCGCTTCTCCTTCAGTAAGTCGAGGTTGTTTCTGAGGCCCTACTCATTCTTTTTTGGTTCGAAGTTTGTCGTCCTATGTGTAGTCATCCCGATTTCCATCGATAATACTGCCTCAATCCTAAAGGATAATGAGAAAGGAGTCTCCCCCGTAGAAGTTCTTACAATAATGCGGTAGGCCCATAGGACGCTTAGTAGTTCCTCAGGCTAAAGGCCTTTTGAACTTTTGAACATCTTCTTAATTAAGTTCAGGAGTGTCCTGTTAGTAACTTCCGCCTGACCGTTGGTTTGAGGGTGAGTTGGTGAGGAGAAGTGGTTTTTGATGCAGAGCCCTGTGCAAAATTCCCAGTATTGGGCATTATCAAATTGTTTCCCATGATTGGTGATAATGACTCGAGGGATACCAAATCGGCATATGATAGATTTCCAGGTGCAGTCCTGGATGTTTTTCTCTGTGATTCTTGCCAAAGCTTCAACCTCCACCCATTTAGTGAAATAGTCGATGGCTACTACCAAGAATCTCATTTATCCCTTCCCCTTAGGGAGTGGCTTAACTATGTTGATTCTCCACTGCGCAAAGGGCCACAACCTAGTTATCGGGGTTAATTCTTTTGCTGGCCTCTTGGGGATATTGGCAAACCGCTGGCACTTATCTCATCTTTGGGCGAGGAGGGCGGCGTCCTTTTGCATGGAGGTCCAAAAATATCCAGCTCTGATCGCTTTATGGACCATGACTCTGCTCCCCAAGTGATTCCCACATATCCCCTCATGAATTTCTTGGAGTGCATAGTCGGCTTCTTCCTTAGACAGACATCTAAGCAGGGGAAGAGTGAAGCTCCTTTTGTAAAGGACATCACCGAGCAACAGGTAATAATTGGATCATGTCCTTATTTTTCTTACTTCTTCCTTAAATTTTGGCAGCTGCCCACTCTTCAGGTACTTTATGATTTAACTGGCCCATTTAGGCTCGGGCTGACCATGTTGACCTTCCTGTCCACCTTCACTTCGATACTTGGCTGGGGAAGGTATTCTATAATGACTCTTGGGGTTAGATCCCTAAAGGCGGATGATGTAAGCTTGGCTAACCTATTGGCATCTTCATTGTCCTCACAGGGGACTCACTGTACGATAAAATGTCCAAATTGGGACTTCTCTTTCTCCACCATGGCGAGATACCATTTCATTCGGTCATCCATCGCTCTGTACTCTCCCTATACTTGTCCAACCACCAATTGGGAATCACTCTTGACTTTTACCTTCTTTCCCTAAGCTCGCAAGCAAGGTGCAGCCCCGTGATCATTGACTCATATTCGACTTTATTGTTGGTCGCTTTAAACCTGAACTTTATGGCATATTCGAGCTTAACTTTCTATAGTGTAATTAGGATGACTCCCCCTCCTGCGACAGTGCTGGTGGAGGATCCGTCCACATGCATGACCCATTCTTCTTGGTCGGCTTCTTCTTACCGCTCATCTTGTGCCCCGGTCTCAGCGTCTGTGTCATAGGTGTACTCGGTGATGAAGTCGACAACAGCTTGGCCCTTAATTACTCCTTGAGGGAGGTACTCGATATCAAATTCGCTTAATTCTATCAATCACTTCACCAGCCGTCCCGAAGTCTAAGGTTTATGCAACATCGTCCTAAGCGGTTGATTCGTTGAGACCCAAATGGTGTGGGCATGGAAATAGGGTCTCAGTCGTCTAACAGTGATGACCAAAGCAAAAGCCATCTTTTCTGCCCTCGGGTACTTTTCCTCCACCCCTTGAAGGCCTTGCTAGTGTAGTACACGGGTGCTTGTACACTAGCCTCTTCCCCTATCAACACTGAGCTTAATGTCATTTATGATATTGATAGGTATACATAGAGCACCTCCCCTTACTTCAGTTGATTGATCACGGGTAGGTGGATAAGGTGGTTCTTAAGCTTGCGGAAGGCCTTGTCTCAATCTTCATCCCAGTGGAAGCCCTTCCTTAGCAGGCGGAAAAAGGGTGAGCATTTATTGGTGGCTCGAGAGATAAATCGGCTTAGTGCGGTAATCCTACCGGCCAGGCGCTGAACTTCCTTCGTGTTTCTGGGTGCCTAGATGTCGAGGATCACCTTTACTTTCTCAGGATTGGCCTCTATTCCTCTCTAGGACACCATGAACCTGAAGAATTTTTTTACTAACACCCTAAAAGCGCACTTATTGAGATTGAGCTTCATTTTATACTTTCTCAAGGTATAGAAGATTTTATTTAAGTTTGAAAGGTGCTACTCAGCTTGAAGACTTTTCACCAGCATGTCGTCTACATACACTTCAACGTTCCTTCCGATTTGGCACTTGAACATCTCGTTAACCAGCCTCTAGTAAGTTTTCCCGACGTTCTTCAGTTAAAATGGCATGACTCAGTAATAGTAGAGCCTTCAGTCAGTGATGAAAGCGGTCTTCTCTGGGTCAGGCTCGTGCATCTTAATCTGGTTATACCCTAATAAGGCATCCATGAAGCTAAGGATCTGGTGGCCGACTATTGAGTCCACCAGGGTGTCAATCCTCGGGAGTGAAAAACTGTCCTTCGGACATGCTTTGTTTAGATCGGTGAAGTCAACACACATTCGTTATTTTCCACTCGACTTCTGTACCATCACAACGTTTGCTAGCCAGTCAGGGTAATAGACTTTCCTTACAAAACCGGCCGCTAGTAGCTTCTTTACCTCTTCTATAATCGCCCAATTGCATTCTGGGGCAAAATTTCTCTTCTTCTGTTTGATGGGCCTTGAGGCTGGATCCACATTCAGCCTATGTACGACCACCCGGGGATCTATTCTAGCATGTCCTCATGCGTTCAAGCAAATACATCCCGATTCTTGATAAGGAAGTCTCGTAACCGAGCCTTCAATTCCCCCAATAGGTCTGCCCCCACCCGGGTTATTCCATCTAGCGCATTGGAGTTAAGGATAATGTCTTCCAGCTCTCCTCCTAGTTTGGCCACTACTCGAGTCCTCTCATCTCAAACCTCCTGGTTGTCGATTGACATGTTCTCTTTAGGCATGTAGCATTCCCCGGCCGCCACCTGATCCCTTTTAACTTCTCTGATTCTTTTTTCCATCGAGAAGCGCATCAACAGATGATACGTCGACGTGACGGCCCTTAGTTGGTTCAATGCAGGCCTTCCAAGAATTGCATTATAGGTTAAGGGGCAGTCGACCACCAAAAAATATATCACTCGGGTTGTTTGACGTTCTCCTTTGTCGGCTGTGACAGGCAAACTAATTGTTCCTAACGGGAGCAACCGGTCACCCGTGAATCCCACCAACAGCGTTTGGATGGGCCTGAGTTTATCTCACCCGATTCTCACCTGATTAAAAGCAGAGAGGTACAAAATGTCTGTTGATCTTTCGTTGTTGATGAGGATGTGGTGCGTAAGATAATTCAAAATGATCAATGTCACCACTAAAAGGTCGTCGTGCGGTTGCCACACCCCTTGGGAGTCCTCTGCTAAGAAGGTAATGGGCGGATCCCCCGATTTGAGTTGCTTTGCTGGTCTCTCTATCATCATAAGTTGTTGATCCCTTTCTGCAAGGATCTACTTCACGTAGGACCTCCTGGCTGAACTGGACTCTCCTCCGCCGGCGAAGCCCCCGGCTATTACCTTTATCTCCCCAATTGGCCCTTTAAGTCTTCTTTCCTCTTGGGTTGGAGGGTCTCGATGGGTGTTTTGGCATCTTACATGCTGCCGCCCGACAATAAACCTCTATAACCGGCCTCGCTAGATTAGAGCTTCTATCTGCTCCTTTAAATCAAAATAGTCGTTGGTGTCGTGGCCATGGTCCCAATGAAAGTGACAATATTTGTCATGGCTCCTCTTCTCTGGCTAGGTGCGGATTCTCTCAGGCCATTTGGCACTTGGGTCATCCCTGACATGGACAAATATCTATTCCACAAGTGCATTAAGAGGGGTGTAGTTTTAGAACTTACTCTAGGGAAGGTTGACCCGTGGTCTGATCCGGTGACCTCCGCCACCCACTCTTCCCCAGGTGACTCAGTCCTCCTGGGGCGCCTATTATTGTTCCCTCTTCCTTTTGTCGTGCTATAAACTGGACCAGGCATCTCATACTCGCCTGGCGTTGAGGGTATCCTCAACGTTCATATGTTGTTGCACCTTTACCATGAGGTCGGCCATCCGGGTCGGGGGATTCTTGGATAGAGAGAATAGGAACTTGGAGGGCATTAGGCCCACTATCAGGGCCACCACAATTATCCTTTCATCGGCATCATCAACTTACAAGGTCTCGTTGAATTGAGACATATAGTCCCGTAACGACTCCTCTTTGTTCTGTTAGGTGTTCAGGAGATGGGTTACGAGCTTCTGGTGCCTTTGACTACCAATAAAATAGCCAATGAATTATCGACTTAACTCTGTGAAATCAAATATGCTTCCAAGCTTTAGCCGGCTAAACCAAACCCTGACGGGTCCCTTGATTGTAGTTGGGAAGGCTCGGCACATTATTTCATCATGGGTCACCTGGAGGTTCATGTACGTCTTGTAGGCCTCTAATTAGTCTAACTAGTCCTAACCGCCATCGAACATCTCCATTTACGGTGGTTTAAACTTGTCAAGGAGGGGTTGAGTCATTACCTCTAGGGTAAAAGGGTGGTCCATCCTCTGGATTAGCTCGTCGACGGTAGCTGGGGCCTTTCCTTTCAGGGCTTCCTTCATCGTCACCATCTTTTTTCTCACGTCCTCCATTTTTTCCTCCCAGGAGCCTAGGATGGAAACTCTCCCTTCATGGTGACTTGCTCCCCGAAACCTAGAGGCTAAGATGCTCAGAGCTTCGTCTTCACGCCCGTGACCATGGCTTCGGGTTGGAGGGGTGTGAGACCCTGTCCGCTCTGTCTCTCCATCGTCTAGTGCGGTTCTCTAGGCTTTTAGCTCTAGTATGATCTCCCGGTTCTATTCCATTAGCAACTGCACATTTTTTCTCAACCCTTGGATTTTTCGCTCAATCAGATCTACCCTTGGGGTTCCAGGGCGCGCTTTGTCGGAGACAAACGATTCTAGTCCGTCAACTCCATTAACGTGGTCGTGTTGAGCTGCCATCGACCTGGTTTCAACCATACGGACCTTAAGTTCTATCGGAAGTGAAACCTTCCCACAAACAGTGCCAACTGATGGAGTATCGGTTGAGGGCCTACCTTTACGCCAACCACATGGTCCACGATCGGCCAAGGTCCTAAGAGAGACGCTTCCTGCACACACGAGACAATAGAGAATCAGGGAGCTAGTGCCGGCTTCTTGCTCTCTGACGATCAAGTCAGAGGGATCAGGGGGGCTGTAAAAGGAGCTCTCTCTTATTAAGGTTTTTAAAATCTCATACATGAGTGGCGAACTGGTGTTTGTATTTATAGGCTCAGGTTAAGGTGCCTTGTAGCGAATCCTACATATCGCTTTCTTCCCCTGCTCTCGCACGTCGTTGCCCCCCACCTTCTTCCTTATTGCTATCTCCCACGTTCTTAGGTGTATTTCCTTCTGCCACGTTTGTCCTTTTTTTCAATATTAACAGGTCTGTTGCAGAGATCGTGCGATTTGTATAATAGTTTCCAGATCATGTTTATTTTTAAATTGAGTAATCGAGGTCTCTAGTGGTGTTAACATTTCAGCGAAGTAGTTAGGCGGTCATGCCTTAGTGGGTTGGGGGGTTTTAGGTTCTCGGGAGCTCAAGTGTCCTTTTAGGCACTGGGTGCTAGGGCTGTTAGCCAAAATTATTGATGGGACACTTGGAGCCGGATGTTGAGGGAATGTCTCAGCTTATTTGTCAAAGACCTTGATGGGAAGATTCTAGGCTAGACTTCCTTGGAACTCTCGGAGTCACATTATCTAGAGCCAAGGTTCCGGTGGGTTATCAGGGTCTATTCATGAGGCTCTCGGTATGGTCTTACATATCAAGTTGAGACCCTAAAAGTGTCCTTGTAGATCAATTGGATTTTTTTCTTTCTTTCAGAAAATGAATGTTTTAATAAAATGCTAAGGCAAGCATAGAAGAAGCCAAAGAATGTGATATTTTAGTAAGACAATTCAAATCCCCATTTAGTCAATCTTAATTCATCTATAATTAATTCAAGTAATTTAAATTTTGTTAACTCTTATGATCTGATGGAAAAAAATCATGATTATAAAGAAAGGACGAGGAGTGTGGATCTAGATCGTATATTTGATTGTAGATTAGTAATAGTTGATTGAGGATTAGATCAGATTAAGAATAGGATTAGTTATATTTATCTTTATTTAAACACTTAATTAGGGTTAAATGTAATCACCAAGACGGTATTCTGCAACACTGATATCCTATCAAACCTTACAAATTTATATCCCTTTAGCATCCTTTTTCACCAGCCGGGAAAGAGTACCAAGAAGTTCATTCGGGTATATTATAATAGTCGTCGAAGTCATTAGCCACTGCAATATTCCCATGTCCTCTTGTTCTCTAGACACCCTGCAAAGGAGCTATGATTGCCTATATGGCATGCTGTGAATCTCAAAAATGACAAGCATTTCAATTCCCATTGTAGCATCTAAGTTCAAATGTAGATGGTCCAGATTGATTGATCGTATGTGTCAAGTGCTTGAAAGAGAATCCGTTGTAACTGATTTGAGTGGGTCCCATATCATAATTGTTACATTAGTGTTAGAGCTGTCAATGAACCGACCTAACTCATCTCAGCTCAGAGCTCGGCTCATCGTGTGAGCAGAGCTTAAGCCTTGTTAGGGCTGTACTTAGCTAGCTCAACTCATCGTCAGCAGAGTTAACCCGAGCCTCCAATTGAACTAGTTTAGCTAAATAAGCATAAGTCAAGCTGCACTATGCTCAACTCAGTTCGGTTAGTTAAGGGTCTATATATATATATAAGAGAGAGAGAGAGAGAGAGAGAGAGAGAGAGAGAGAGAGAGAGAGGGTCAATAATTAGCAAGAAAAAAAATTCAATCACGTTTTCCATTATAAAATGTTGTGCTTGTTCCAATTAGCTTAATTTTTTGGCTTATTGCAGCATGTTCGGCTAATAGGCTACTGGGCTTCAACTTCGGGCCTAAGCTTGATTTGGTGGGACGAGCTGAGCCTGAGCTGAGAACCTTGCGACCTTGAACCTAATCCATGCGTGCTGAGCCTGAACTGAGCTCTTAAGCACCCTGATCCGACACCAACACTACCAACACTTCCACCAGCCAAAGAGGCTGACAGGAGGACCCAGATGAGGGAGAAGAGATGCCTTTGGCTGCCAAAACATGAGCAGCCTAGTTTGCATCCCTCCTCACCCAAGAAAAAGAGCAAACGTCAAACAAAGAAATAAAGTTTTTACAATCCATAAGCATGCCTTTGACAGCCAATGGCCAAGAAAGGGAATCGGTTGAAAGATTAGAAAACAGATTCTTACAATCGCCTTCCAAGATTATATTTCTCAGTCCAAGATTACGGGTTTTTAAAAAGCCAATACAAGAGGCCCAACTTCTGCAACCTCCGCAAACCCAACTTCGCTAGGCTCCACTAGGGCAAACAAAAAAGAGCCTTTCTCCTTTCACAATAAGATACCCAAACCAGCTTTTGCACTATCTGAGAAGAATGACCCATCAAAATTTACTCTAACGATTCCAAGAGGAAGAGACCAAAAAGAAACACCACCTATGCTCAACCCCTATGGGACACCGCTCAAATATCATTCAATTCCTTTAACAACCTACATGAGTCAATGAGAATTTTAGCAATAGAACCATTGGATTTATCAAAAACTAGATCTTTTCTATATTTCCAAATAAACCAGCAATAGATGGCAATAGTACCAATAATTTTTCCATTTATAGACGAAGAAGAATTCTCAAGATTAAACCACTCCATAAACCATTCAACAAAAGAGTGATTTAAATCTTTATTTGGTCTAAGAGCTAACTGAGAAGCAAGCCACACCCTATTTGGAGTGTCACAATAAAGTAGACAATGAAACGTAGACTCCTCACTGAGGTTGCATTGGGGGTTCTTTGGATCTACATCAACATTCCTTCGAATCATGTTTAGGGGCAGAGCCAAGATTTTCACATAAGGGGGGCAAGCCAAAGGATTATGTGTGCCCCCTTAACGGGGAAGCAACCGTTTTCCCACAACCAGAGTGACACATTACATTAAAAAAGTGAAAAGCACCCCCCAAAAAATGTAAATCACTTTTTCAATATGACGTGTCACATGCTGGTTGTAGGCACACTGTTGGCACCCATTAAGAGACACACCTAATCGGATCCTGAGGCAAGGATTCTCTAGGATTTTAAATCATCTCCAGTCTTAGTGGATAGGTACCACTCTATTAGCAATCAGTGCGTGACATGTGGCTTGAGAAATAGTGTTTGAGTCAATACACATGAGTCAAAGGAGGGCATTATAGTAAATATACAATTAATAAGTACTTGTGTATTTATTAATCAAAATAGATGTTCTGTCCAGGATTTGGTGAC
>JAOXJP010237618.1:0-23677 GCA_025762735.1 Platanus orientalis | reverse complement strand
CATTAGGGGTACTCTAGGGGGGGTGCACCAAATCCCAAGGGATTTCTTAAAACTAACAGTCCCCTCATACGCTACATCATTCTGTAACAATCATTGGATTCAAAGCATGCATAAGCATTCTTAACTATCCGTGAAAGATAACAATTCACATTTGAATCAATAACTTATTTCCTTGGTAATAAATATGGAGTTGTTTGACGGAAGTTCTATGTACAACAACGAGAGGTTAATGATTTTTTTCCTTCTATTTTTACTTCATTACCTCAGTGAAATTGTAACTATGTTATGTATGAGTAGATCCTTCTTTTGCATTTTCAGAATATTTGATGCTGTACAACCAATTCAGAGCCAATTTACTCTTGTGAAAACAAATAATACAGATGGAGAATTCTGGGTAACGAAAAGCTGCACATATAATCAACAAATGATTCATGGGATGGGGCATATCTTTCCTGGTGATATTGTTTCAGTGGAACTCAATAAATAATTCTTGAACCAATCATCCCTCAAACTTCTGGTATAGATCAGAAAGTGCATGGTAGAGAATGGAAGCTGCAGGAGGTCTGGGCAATGACCCAAGAAGAATATCTGATGCATTGATAGATGAACTACCGTAGAATCGTGAATTTACTTGGGTGCGTGTGGTGACCATACTCCCTTCAAGTGAACCACCAACAAACGCACCTGCAAAGTAAACCATGATATCATTAGATTGTGAAAACTGAGGAACCTGCAACATTGGCGTATATAAATGCAAATGATACTGAAGGATCTTAGATCTAATGCATCAAATGTCATTGCAAACATGAAAACAAAGGAGGGCTAAGATAGCCCAAAAACATCAAGTTTAGGTCTAAAGATGCTTCTTTCCACAGGGAGTTACAAGTTGGCGAAGCACCAGAGATGAAAACTAATACAAAGAGCAATTACTCAAAGCAAAGAGAACAAACTGAGAACGATGCATGGAGAAGAGGCAAAACAATATTTTAGAATCAAGATGAATAGCAGGACTGTAACATTAGATGCTTTTTGACGTGTTGGAACACTCCATGCAAATCAGCTGTTTGTGACCTGCACAGCTTTGTTTTTCTAAAATATTTCGTATTTTTAGAATGATTTAAAAGTAATCTCCAACTATATATATAGATATTGATGAATAAATGTTAATGGAAATTATCTTTCCTTCAGTTCTATGGCATGTATGGCACAAGAACAAGGTTATTTGACAGCTTAGATAAGCATAGGAATTAGAAGACAAATATCTGACATGCACTAAAAAACTTTAGTCTTGTTCTGAAGTTTAAACAATGTTTTAAAATCCAACCTAAAGTTCAAACAAAGTTCAGAAAATCATCCTGACCAGTCTGGCCAGATCAACTGTTTCCACCAGCACTGGTCTCCCACTGGTTTAGTTTGAGTAAATAACCATATGTTTTAAGAACCAGTCAAAACTGACGGTTTATGACAACCAGAATCATCTGGTTCAGCTAGTTTGATGGTATAATATTCTAATGTTCACTTTGGTTGGTTTAAGTGAATTACACTAGCTGCAAAGGTATAACTCACGTTGCTTCTCTTCCCCAGTTGTTCTTACAGTAGTTCTTCATCAGACAACATTAATCATGTCAATGTACGTAACTGGGACCCATTTCTTTCCCAAAACCTCCAGATTACCTCTCTATGATAAATAACCTTAATTGACTGCAAAAAGATCCACAAGTGGGGAAACATAAGGACAACCCCAGCATCATCAGGGAATCTATAGATGACATTTCTCAATATTTTAGTGGAATTTCGACAACATACGTCAAAGTTGAACTTCTTGAATCTTGCTTGTTTATTTAAACTTACTGCAAGAGAAGAGTAAGAACAACTCACTGAATTGAAGCCTTGTAGCAGTCCATAAGCAAGATTCTTGATCTTTTCTCCATCAAACCAGCCTTCAACAGTGCTATTTCAATTTCACCTTCTCTCTATCCCAGCCAATCCAATGTTATTAATTCTGTAAAACCATTGTTCAACCAATCCTAAATCTCTCCAACTGATAACCTGGATTTCTCTTCAAATAGCACCTTTGCTCTACCAAAATTTCAGTCCTAAAATTCTTTGTAGAGCCCTGAACCCCAAGATGCCAAAACCTCAATAATTGCTGTCTATCAAAACCCATATTTCATGTGCCCAACCATTGTGTTTACCTGGATTAACCAATGTATAATAAACATTTAAGGGAAAAAATGTCTACTGCAGAAGTAGGTTTTAAACTCAAAAAATTATAACCCCTCCCCTCCAATATATATATAAACCTTTTTTTAATGAAAAATTGAAACTAGAACTAGTAGCAGTCGATACACTTGATATACACAAACAGATGATCCATTCTATAAAATCTTGAGTATTAAGTAGAATAAATATAAGATACTTGATGTTACTGAATTGCGACTCAAAAGGATTCCCTAATTGGGTCAATTTGGAGTCATGTGCAATATTATAGCAGTAAGAAGGCTGAGGGTCAAGTCAACAACAACAAAATTTGGACTAGAGACTAATGCGGACATAACTAAGAGATTGATGTATGTACCACCCCACAAGAGGACCAAGTTCAAATTGTATGTGTAACAAGAGTTAAATTAGTCTTTCAGAGGTGAGACAATTTTGTAATAAGGCCAATAGTGCCAAGGGTAATTTTGGACTTCTTTATTGCAAGGTGTTTATGTAATAAGGCTAAAAGCCAAAGGCAAAGTAGGGATTTTTCTGTGCTGGTTGACAGCTACTGTTTTGTCCTTTAGTGGGCTTCCAAAGTCAACAAGTGGGCCCTACAAGAGGTGATTGACAGCCCCTCTATGGCTCCAATTTTAGTAGTCTTAGATTATAGGAAACATTGGTATTAGAAATCTCTAGTTTTAAAAAAGTCTTGAGTCCCAAGTTAAGATTATTAGAAGTTTCTATTTTTAAATTGCTTAGGGACAAGCTACGAACATGAAATAGGGAGGGGTTTGGCAATATTGATGGGAAGAAGAAACAACTTTTGGAGGAGATTTCTTTATGGGACTCTAACAAGGAGCAACAGAGTCTCTCAGGCAGTGAGAGACACCTTTGGGACCAAGCAAAACAAGATTATGCCAAAATTTCCTTCCTTGAAGAGGTGAAATGGAGACAAAAAACCAATGTGAGATAGCTAAAAGAGGGGGATAAGAATATGAATTTTTTTCCACAGGGTGGCCTCCTCCACTAGAAGAAATACGAATTTTATCCATTAGCAGATGAAAATGGTCGTGAGGTAGAGTCTGATGCTTTGAAATCTCACATTGTCTCCTATTTTATGAAGCTATATAAGGAGCCGGGCTTGAGAAGACCTATGTTGAATGGAGTGCAGTTCAATCAAATTTCGGCTAATGTGAGATTATGGCTTGAACATCCTTTCGAGGAGGCTGAAGTTAAAAAAGTGGTATGGAGTATTAAGGATGATAAAGCCTCTGGGCCTGATGGTTTCTCTATGGGTTTCTATAAGCATTGTTGGGAGGTGGTTAAAGATGATATCTTGGACACTATGAGAAACTTTCATGGTGAGGCTTTTCTTGATTTAGGGAGTAATGCAGCACACATATCTCTTATTCCGAAGGTCAAAAATGCAAATAAAATATCAGATTTCAAGCCTATAAGCCTTGAAGGTGCTTACAAGATCATTTCCAAGACGCTTGCCTATCGTCTAAAAGAGGCCCTAAAGGATGTCATCTCTCTACATCAAAGTGCATTTCTGGGAGGCCGGCAAAGTATGGATGGTGTGCTAGTGGCAAATGAGTGCTTGGATGTTATTCTAAAGAAGGGGGACTCTAGAGTTCTATGTAAATTAGACATGAAAAAAACATATAACGGAATAAATTGAAAATTCTTGGATTACATGTTGAGACTGGGTTTTGGCAATAAATGGAGAAGATGAATGAAAAAATGTTATGGAACGGCTTCTTTCTCGATATTGTTGAATGGGTCTTCCGTGGACTTCTTTCATGCATCGAGGGGCTTGAGAAAAGGAGATCCCCTCTCTCCTTTTCTCTTCTTAGTAATGGCTAAAGCTTTTGGTACTCTCCTCTCGCGAGTCTTTTCAGGTGGTTTGTTAGAAGGATTCAAAGTCAGGGATAATGGCTTAGTGGTCTCTCATTTGCAATTATTCGATGACACTCTTATTACGTGCAAAGCTTCAACAAATCAGATTATGTATCTTAGATGTGTGATTTGTTGCTATTTCTTTGGTTGGCTCTCTCCCAACTACCTACTTTGGTCTCCCGTTGGGTAACCCATACAAAAGAAAGGCTCTGTGGCGTTCGGTGATTGAGTGTATTCAGAAAAGATTAGCAGGGTGGAAAGGCTATGTGCTCTCTAAAGGTGGTAAGATTACTCTAATTAATTCAGGTGCTGGCCAACCTCCCAACTTACTACCTTTCTCTTCTATCGGTAACGGTTTCGGTTGAAAAAGATATAGAAAGCTGCCAAAGGGAGTTCCTTTGGGGTAAAGCCAAGCAATGGGATGACTTGCATCTAGTGGCTTGGGATGATGTTTGCAAGCCTAAGAAGATTGGGGGCTTGGGTAAAAATAAGATAAAGGATGTCAATAAAACCCTCCTTGCTAAATGACTGTGGAGATTTGGTCAGGAAAAAGAGAGCTTGTGGCAGATAAATATGGTCTTGTTAGTGAGTGGGAAGCTAAAATTTTTATGCTTCCCTATGGCTACGGCTACTGAAAGGCAATTATAAAGCTTCATGAGGATTTCAAAAAAAGGATTAAAATCGAGGTGGGTTCGGGCTCAAAAAAAAAAAAAAAAAAGGATAGATTGGTGGTGCTCTTCGAGACCTCTCAAGTTAGAATATCTGAATCTATATCGTTTAGCTAGAAATAAGAAGGTAAAGGTTGAGGATTGTTGGGTGGCATCAAGTCAGGGAGGGGTTTGGCATGTGGATATCAAAAAAGGCTTGAATGATTAGAAAATTGAGGATATGGCGAACCTGTTGGGTAGGATGAATTCTATTTATTTGCATCCAAAGGTGGAGGATTGCCCAAAATGGTCCCTATCTAGCAGCCAAATCTTCTCTGTCAAATCATATAGGGGGGTACTTGTTAGGAGGAGGTAGAGAAGGAAGAAATCTGGTCTTTGATCTGGAAGATCTCCATCCCTTCTAAAGTCAACTTCTTTATATGGACTATAGTTAAGGGCCGTCTCCCTACTATTGATTTACTTCAGCATAGATGTATGATCATCACAAATGTTTGCTCCCTTTGTATGCGAGATGCAGAGAATATAGACCATATTTCCATCCATTGTCCCTATGCAGTGGAGATTTGGGATTTGTTATTGAAGGAAATTGGTCTATATTGGGCGTTTCCTAGGGGTGTTGCCTTGCTATTTGCCTCATGGAATTTAGAAAGGATTCCCTTGAAAGGTCGCTATCTTTGGAAGCTTGTTTGTCCGGTAGTGTGTTGGCTCATTTGGCTTGAGCGAAATTAAAGGGTGTTTGAGGATAGCAACAAACCGGCATTCAACATCTTTTGCAAGGCAAAGGACCTATCTTGTTTTGGGGGCTTAAATTGTAAGAATATGGGAGATTATTCGCCGATGGATTTGAAAAGGGATTGGGAATCTCTTTTCCTTTGTATTTAGTTGTTTGCTTTTGTCTTATTGTAGTCTTTGGGGATCTCTCATCCCTTTTCTAGGGCGACCCAATGGATGAGGCTCCCGCTAATGCGGGGTCTGGGGAGGGCAAGATGTACACAACCTCACCCCCATTCCTGGAGAGGCTATTTCCATGAGTTGAACTCGCGCCACCAGAGACGCTATAGTAAGCCTTACCGTTGGGCCAAGCTGCCCTTTTTCTCTTAATGAAATTTTAGCTTATCAAAACAAAAAAGTTCCTATTTTAGCCAGTTTCTTATTTCTCAAGTCTTGTAAGCCTATTTAAAGGCACCCCCTCTATTGAATCAACACAGTTGAAGATGAATTAAATTTTGAGTTAGGGCTGAACATAAAGGGATGGTACATGATATCAAAATGATGCAGGACAACTTAAAGGAATATTGAAGTCCTGCGGGTTATAAGCCCAAAATATATCCAAAGTAGAGTCAAGTAGGGCTGAACATAAACCCCAAATGTGTAGGCTTCTCATATTAAGAAAGAGGGAAATGCAAGCTTAAGAATTCTGAACAAAACTTGGGTCAGTCAAACAATAGGGTTAGTGATATCAAATGGTCTTGAAATTTTGAAGGATGAGAGATTAATGAAGTAACAATAACTCCACAAAATATTAGGAAACTCTGATGAGATTAAGTACATGAAATATAAGAAACTCAGACCTAGTCTCAAAATCCAGCACAACAAGAAGGAGAAGGAAGAAGAAAGATAGGGAGGCCCAGCCTCAATCCAAGAGAAGAAGAAGAAGATAGGGAGGTCCAGACTCAACCCAAGACAAGAAGACTACCTTAAATAAGAAATAGAATTAATTTATGAACTAACTTTCTAAAACCTTGACTCAAGATCCTTTCAACAACACTTGCTAACTCTACTTTATTCACTTTCTAATTCCTAAAACTTGATCCAAAGCCTTTCTAAATCCTAAGACTATCCATTAATAGTAACCATTTTTTTAATGATGAATAACAATCAATTTTATTAGAAAAGAGAACGAACAAGCTACAACCAAAGAAATAGCAAGCAAAGCAAAACAGCAAAGCAAACCCAACAAACAGCCCATACTACAATCCAGAATATGATTTCCAACAAATATATCCCTCAGAGCCACCCGCCAATTAGCCAAACTGTCAGCCACATCATTCTTCTATTGGGGAATATGGACCAATGCAACCTTCATGTCTATCACAAGAGACCTAATCCCCCGCATCACAGAACCTATATCAACACAAACAATTAAATTCCTCTAATCTCCCTCTACAATTCAGTGACAAGTAGACCACAAAATCATTAGTCCTTCCAAATAACATTATAATCTTATTCTAAATTTGATGTGTTGCATTTAGTTTCATAGCATAAACACACATAGCATGCATAACAAAAATGGATTTCTTAATTGTGTTATTAAATCAAGGTGGTTTAAATTTGTTAAAAAGAAGCAACGGAATCATCTAACATTGCCTCAACATGATTTTTGGAAACAACATACCTTTACTGCAGCTATACGTATAACAAGCTGCATAACCTCCATCACCAGCACGTAAATCAGCTTCAACTGCACGTCCAACAACACCAGCAGCTATACTCAAACCTGCACCAACTGAGATATGCACATTTCCACTAAATGTCTTTACAGCATCCTTTGTCCTCAACACAATTATAAAGTCAGTCAATTCTCCTCCAACCTGTAACCAAAAAAAAACCCTTCAACAAGCAACACCAACAGTTGCAACAAGTGCATCACAAAAGATATTCTCCTGGAATTATATCAAACAAGAGAGAAAGATGTGTATACTAAAACATATGGGGAAAAAAGGAAGAAATAAAGAAGAAGAAAAGAAATGAGTTTTGAAGCTCATGCATAACAGAGGCAATTACAAAAAGTAAATGTGATGCTCAATGTGAAAATGAAAATATATACATGATAATATCTATATTGGATACTTAACATGTCAAAAAATAGAAAAACAATGCTATATAAGTCATCCCCTCCAGGAGGGGGAAACGAAGTGCATTCTTTGGTAAGTAATGAAGTTTAAGAGAAGGAAGCGACATTCATGAAATCTTCTCTAATTGTACTCCAACCTTATGTTAAAAAGCAAGTGAAAGAAAAAAAACAATCAAACAAGCACATTGTGAATCTATTGTTGATACTTTCCAAGACAATTCAGAAGACTACCCTTCAGGTTTGGGTTGAGGCCATGGTTTCAAATATCTAGAAGTGTTGTATATGTTGCCCAAAATATGTCCATGTCAACCAAGACCGACACAAAACATTACCTACACCAACACAAAACTTCAATTTCAGTCGACATGATATACAATGTCGAAATATTGAGCAAATATTCCCCTTTTGCATTTTATTATTGCCTAATGTCAACATTATGCCGGCATGCTCAAAAAAATATGAAAAACAATAAATTCAAAGGGAAATAAAAGGAGAAAAGGAGAGGAAGGAGAACAGAAGAAAGAAGAAGAGGAAGAGAATCTACTTGTTCCCTTATGTTTATCCAGTTAGTAATAGTATGTTTCACAATCATTATCAAAATCCTAATGAATGCATGTGTATTTTTAAGAAAATTATAATACAAGTATATTATATATTAAAATAAGCAATCATTCCTAATGAATCAATTTGTTCCCATTTATTTTGCAGTTAGATTAGACTATGTTTCCCACGTTTTCACCAGTTTTACAATATTTCTATAGAACATATGTCTTATTTTGGCCTGACCAACATTTCCATCGATATTGACATTTTAAAGCTTGGTTGAGGTGGCCAAATCCTCTCTTATTCCCATGCAGATGTCCAGACCTTGGTCCCTACCCATAGGGAACGCAATCATATTCAACATTTATGGGTGTTCCTCGGGGAACCCAGTTCCCTTAGGGTATTAGAGGAAGTCTTGCATTCTGGCATAGCAGAGGTAGAGCACTTCATTTTGGCCTCAGACTAGCTCCTTCACTAGGATTTCATGATTTAGTCATAGAGGGGGATTCCGACATGGTCATCAGACAGTTTACTTCGGATTGGGGGCAGCCCTCAAAGGCTACCTCACTTTATTAGAGAGGTCAGAATCAACTCGGTCTAGTGGACAAAGTCAGCCAACTCTAATATTGACTAGCTAGCCACACAATAGGTGCACAAGACAATTTACGTATATTGAAGGGCGATAACCTGTTTTGTATGATGTGACATAGTGCTCATGTAGTGTTGCAACTTTGGGTCACTGTGACTGTCCTTTTCCTTCTTGTAGTTCTTCCTCTAATTCTTTTCTTAATCAAATTCTTTGGTTATCTATTATGAGGGAAAAAAAATAACCAAGCAGGCCCATGGTTCTAAAATGTGGGATCACAATCGTGGTCATGGCCAATCTTGATCTGGATGGGCCAATCCAATGTATATTGTCAAGCTTAAATTGACCAGATCAGGCAATCCCTAAGGGATCGGGATCAGATTGGGATCAGCCAATCCCAATCCGAATCAGGATTGGTATCGGCTGAAATTTGAAAACATAAGCAAGCCTAGTATAAATCAACTATCCTACGAACCCCCATCTCACCTCCACAAAAGCTTTCTTCAAACAATCACTAGATTCCAAGGAAATATAGTAAAAAAGAAAACCTGAAGAGGAGCCAGCCAGCAAGTTATGGGGTTTGTTAATTTGAGTTTTTAAGAGTTTTTAGTAGTAGTTTCTATAACTATTTAGGAGTTTATTAGAATGGGAGAATTTTTAGAAAGTCAAAGTCTTAAGTTCTTTTTTTTATGATGAATAACGATCCAAAGTCTCAAGTTCTACGATTTTCTTATGACCATTAGAAATATTTTTCAATTAACTATCTATTGAGCACAAGATCTCTCAAATCCGATGCAATTCGATAAAGTTAAAACTTAAACACTGATAGGATCTCGGTTTGTGACAGGAATTTTTTTGAGGTTTGCTTTACTTAGGAGGTTATTCATAATTAAGTTTTGTCTAGGATTAGTAATATAGTTTTTTATATAACCATGGAAGAGATACTATGGTGTTGAGAATGATTTTTTTATTGGTAGAAGATTTCAATTATTATAAAAAGTTTGTTTTGCACTCTGGTTTAGTGCAAATTCCAAACTCCCTTTCACTTTCTTAAAGGTGCTACTGCTTTCAAAGCCTTTAGGTGTTGATTCCTAAAGTTCAATAGGTGCTGATTCCAGTGGGTTATATTCTTCTTCTTCCTTCTATTTTATAATTTTTTTCTATTTTCTTCAAATTCTAAACTAGTTTCTTGTAGGTTTTCACTGCTTGAAATTTCTTCTTCTCTACTTCAAGTTCTAGCCTAAATTCTTAAATTTCATTATTTATCTATTTGTCTCTTAAATTCGATGAGCCTTAACCATACTCTAATTCTCAATTTTAGAATACCCAAAACCTTATTTTTCCTTTGACTGCAATTCCTACAAAGACCTATCCAAAACCTAACCCCAGAAACCTTTAAATCTTGATTTCTTGATTTAAAAAATACAACTTATCATTTCTTAAAACCTCGATTTCTTCCACACGAAAAAAACAAAAACAAAAACAAAAAAAAAACAACTGAAACATCATTATTTTCAAAACTCAAAACCTTGTGCAACCCTAATTGGCAGAGTTTTCTAGGATATAACCCAATTCAAGATAAAACAAAATAAAAAGGGCTTCCTCTTAAATTGTCCTACATCAGCTTGGTACCAAAGCATAAGATTTCAGCACACATGTTGACTCGAATTGGCAGAACTATAAGAGAATAACAAGTGATATTCAACAAGATAATAATACAACCTTAAGAACAAGTTGATAATTTGGCTGATTGAATACCAAATGGTGACAGAAATGTTTGGCATTCCATAAACTACTGTAAATCCAGCACCCAGCAGGACTGAAGACACCCTGATGGAGAAAAGCTAGTGCAGACCCATTACAAGAACTCCACATGGTTATAAAGGTGTTAGAAAGAAAATTCAAAAAAAAAGTGCCAACAAAACAATAGAAGAACTAGAAGAGGTGGTGCCTACATTAGATACCATTGATGTTCCTAAATAAAGATGTAGGAAAAACTAGTCTCAAAGAAGTTGGAAAATTTTGAGATCCTTGGAAATGAACGAAAAGTGATGTTTCAACCTGATCATGAAGAATCAACCAAAGCCTCCTATAGAGCTCAATAAAGATCAAGTGAAGCCTCAACAATGGAATGTATCGAGAAACATGCAACAGCATGACAATGAAAGTACCTTATTGCATCAGTGTTATGAAGATTATTTCTTAATTCCATGTGGTATACATGTAAGAAATTCCAAGAGTTCCAACAAGTCTACCAACATATCCATATAGAACGCGGATTGCTTGGCTGTGTTAATATTGAGCTATAAATTTTGGATTCCCAAATTTGTTTGATATTGACTCAAAATGTTTTTCTTAGATGTGATCACATATAATCAGAAAAGGAATAAACAAGAAGTGTAAAATAAGGGATTGAATATCAATTCAAAAATAAAAAAATGAAGATCTTACAGTTAGCCAAGGTGTGAAGAAAAAAAGAGAGTGATATCAAAAGAACCAACTCATCTGAAACAAGTTTGCTGTCAAATCAAAAGAAATGATGTGGAACCAACCAGCGGGTTGTAAAGTTCATTAATTTGAGTTGCTAAAGTCTTCAGTAGTACTTTCTGCCCTATTTGAGAATCATTTAGTTGTCATTAGAAGTCTTATATATAATGATATAGTTGCTGAAAGTCAAAACCTCAAGTCTGACACTTTTCTTGTGACCATATTTTTATGTGTCAAAACTCATCCAGTAACTTGATATTGATGTCAACAGAAAAAAAAATTATTTTACCTATCTAAACCCAAGATCTCATGAATCCGATGTAACTCAAGAAAATTATGACCAAAGTACTAATAGGGTATCAATTTGTGGCAATAGTTAGTATTTTTTTTAAACTCTTTTTGGAGTTTTACTTTATTTTGGAGATTCTTCGGGTAGTTCTTGGAAATCGGGGTTTGTATAGGATTTAGTAGTCTAGCCTACAAATATAGAAGAGATGGAATGAAGAAAATATGATTTATGAATGAAAACTTTTCTTTGAGCTCTCCTTAGCACAGATTCCAAATTCCTCTTTGCTTTCTAAAGGTGTCGATGCTTTCAAGGCCTTTAGGTACTGATTCTAGAGTTCAATAGGTGTTAATTCTAGTGGTGGCCAAGTATGGTCTTAATTCAAAGTAAGACCCTAAAGAGGTGTGCAAGGGTTATGGCACTAGGCTTTGGAAATCTATTCTCAAGGGGAAGGTGGATTTTTTGAGTTGTATCAAGTTTAGGTTGGGATCAGTAGAGAAAATGATATTTTAGAAGGATTTGTGGTGTGGTGTCACTCCCCTCAAGGTAGAATTTAGAGGCATTTATAATTTGGCAATCAATAAGTTTGGGACTAGGAAATGGAGTGTGGTCTCCTAGGATTACATGAAATTTAAATGATTGGGAAGCGGATGAGATGATAAGGCTGTTGTGTTTCCTAGAGGAGTATTGGCCTAATCCTGGTGAAAGAGATGAGTGGATATGGAGTATAAATGCGAATGGCAGATTTTACCACAAGATCTCTCTTTCTTAAGATTAAATGTTTATATCTTCAGACATTGCCGGTCCCAAGCCCAGATAAGGAGGATCGCATCAGGTTGAAAGCCAACATAAAAACACACTCACGCCATTTAAACATGAATCCTAGAAATTCGTTCGGCGGAACAAGATCCGTGTAGCCGACCCCAAATAGTTGGGATAAGGTTGTTTGTTGTTGTTGTGTCACTTTCTCTTATGATTGAGCATCCTAACCCTTGTTCATTTCCCTATAAGGTCATCTGAGTGGCGGAAAATCCCCTAAAGATGAATTTTTTCATTTAGACTTTGTATCTAAGAAATTCTCACCCTAAAGGTGAAATTCTGGCTAACAAATGCGTGATGTGCATGAATGAGGAAAAATCAGTGAACCATCTCTTCATTTATTGTCTGATGGTACGCAAGGTTTGGGATTTCTCCTTCTCTCATCTCGATGTTTCGTGGTCTTTCCCTAACAACGTTAGTGATCTGGTTCTTAGCTGGTGAATAACCTTATTTTTTGTGCTCTTATTTAATAAATGATATCCTTTACCATTCCCAAAAAAAAAAATCATTTGGTTTTCTAATGCAGACAATAATGCAAAATTGATGTATGTGCCGCCCCACAAGAGAGCCAAATTTAAATGTACATGTTAAGTGGGTTTATTTGGAATTTTGTAAGGGGGTTGATTTTGTAATAAAGCCAATAATGCCATGAGTAGTTTAGTTTTTCTCATTGTAAGTTGTATCCGGTCACTTACTTTCAGCCCAAGTTTTCAATTGTCAAAACTTTCCCTTTTGACTTGATTTTGGTGTCATTAGAGATGTTATTCAATTATTTAAGAAAGCTATGACCAAATTACTATAAGGTTATCAAAGAGTTGTGAGAATAGTGTTTTTAGAAAGTTGAGTTTTAGAAAGTCTTAATTTTTATTAGTTTTAGATTTTAGGAAAATCATGTTCTAGAAGGTTTTTGATTTTAGGTAGCAAGTCTAAAGTTTTTTGTAATTTCTAAATTAGAAAAAAATTTAGTAATACTTGGTCTCCAAGTTTAGGTGTTCAGCTAGTTTCTAATGTTGTACTTTCTAAATTCTATAAGTTGTAAGCCTATTTAAAAGCGCGTCCTCCCATTGATTAAATACAATGAAGATTGATTAAACAAAATGTGTTATTGGGTGGTTTCCCAAGGTAACCGTGGGCTGGTCCTTTGATGCGGACAACTAGAAAGGATTATTGTATGTGCCACCACACAAGAAAACAAGGTTCAATTTTTGTAATATAAATGGATTATTTAAGTATTTTAAGGGATAGAATAATTTTGAAATATGGCCTTTTGTGCCAAGGGTAGTTTAAGTTTTTTCTTTTATGCATTGGTTTTATGTAATAAGGCTAAACTCTATGGGCAAAGTGGGGAATTTTGTGTGTTGGTCTCACCATTTTGTCATTTAGTGGGGCTCCAAATACAACAAAGGGGACCCACACAAACTAGTAGACAATTACTTTGTTTCATAGTCTTCAATAGTTTAAATTTTAAAAAAAATTGATTATTTATAAGTGATGCAAAACAAAGGAGAAGACACCAAAAATTGTTGTAGAATAATTCCATGGCCCTCAAATAAATTAAAACAAAAGATGCATAAGCAAATAAATCAAGAATAGAGTTAAGAAACAAATAAGTAGCCACAAAAATTTAAGAATCAAAAAATAAAATAACAAAAAGAAGATAAAGAGTCAGAAGAAAAAAATAGGAGAATATATTAAAAAAAATATCTCAAAAAGGTATTTTTGTAATTTTAGATTTAAAATCCAAAATTACCAAAATGTCCCTTCAACGTGTCAGAAAATTTTGAAATTTTTATGACCGTTTCTGACGTGTTCCAGGGTTCTACAATTAAAATTTTATTAAATTCCAACAAGAATTGATAAGTTAAATCATAGAATTTCATAAACTTGAAGGTTCTTTAATGGAGGTTTAAGAAGAGAAGATAGAAGAAAAAAAGAAGAATAATGATAGAAAGAAGAAGATAAGAAAGAATATGGACAAAAGAAGGAGAAGAAGAAGAAGAAACTAAAAGAAAAGTATAAAGACAAGAGATATACCTTGAAGGAGAAAGGGAATTTGTGGCTGCACCTATGGAAGAAGAAAGAAGAGGGGAGCCATGAATGGCATCAACCCTTGGAGGAGAGATAAAACAGGCCCATGGCCTACTTTGGGAACACCCAAATCTTCAAAAATCATTTATTCTTCACTTTAAATTATGGGGGGAAGGGTGCCTTTAAATAGGCCTATAATCTTAAACGATTAGAAACGTGCTAAAAATTGGAAACTTCCTAAAAATCCAAGTTTTGTAAAACAAAAAACTTTCTAAAAATATTAATAACTTGTTGCACAAGTTTTTCTAATTCATAAACCTTCCAAAATATAAAATTTCCCAAAATCTAAACTACTAATACTTAAGACTTTAAAAAATAAAACATTATTCCCGTTTTTTACTGACACCTCCGTAGTAAATTGGCCATAACTTTCTCACAACTCCTCGGATTTGTGCAATCTTGGTATCGTTAGAAAGGTAACTGAACAACCTATCTAATGACACCAAAAGCAAACCCAAAGGGCAAGTTTTGACCTTTGAAAAAAGGGCTAAACATAAAAAAAGGGGATTACTCTTAAAAACCCCGACAATTTTTTTTTGGCACTATTGACCTTATTACATGGACACATAAAATAAATGTTATCCACCTATAAGACCCTAAATAACCCCACATAACAAGTACATTTGAATCTAACCCTCTTATGTGGAGGCACATACAAGTCGCATAATGTTGTCCGCATCAAGAAGTTCTAGAGTTAGGAAAGTTTAGTAAGCAAGTGTCTTAGTTTTTTAGAAGTTTCTATTTTAGGCAAGTTTTTATTATTTTGAGTTTTGTAAGCCTATCTAAAGGCACCCTCTCCCCCATATTTTTTAGTGAAGACTCTCACTTTTTAATGAAGATTGAAAAAAATTTGTGTGATATTGGGTGGTCTCCCAAGTGGTTGTGAGCCTTCTTCCCCATAGGGTAACGCCACTCTCATGACTCCCCTCTCCTCTCTCCATCGGATTATAGCACCCTAGGTGCACATGTGAGTTCCCTCACCCTCCCAGGTATCTCTCTTCTTCTCTTTTATTCTTTCTTATCTTCTTCCTCTAAAAATTCTCCGCTGTTTTTACAAGAACTCCATTAAAGAACCTTCAAGATTTTTGGGTTTTTGAAGTTTACATAGCTACAGTGATCCAAATCACTTAAAATGTTAACCAGAAATTCCTCTAAGTCTGCCTTGTTGACCTGAAAACTTTCAAAATTTTCTAACATGTCAAAAGGGCATTTTGGCAACTTTTTGGATTATCAATCCAAAATTACATAAATACCCTTTTGGTTTCTTTTTTTCTATTTTATTCTCTTTTCTCATTCTAATTCCTCCTAATCCTTGTTTTATCATTCTTTTCTCTGATTTCTAAGATTTAGTGGCTACTTATGCGCTTCTAAATCCTATTCTTGATAACAATTATTTGAGCCTCTTTGGAACATCCTACATCAATTTTTGGTACCTTCTCTATTGTACTACATCATCCTTTCTCCCCTCCTAGGGTGATACCACTCTAGACTCCCCTCTCTCTCCATGTGGGTTGTAGCACACCAAGATGCACTTGTGGGATTCTCCCACCCTCCCTTATTCTCTATCTCATCAGCTCATGCTCAAAAGTATCTGCAGATTTTATTAGTTATTTTTATCTTTAATTAAAATTTAGTGATTTCCTTTTAAGCTCTTAAACTTTAGTGATGCTTTCTTATTTCATATTTAACCCATTTTCTATTGCAATCTGGAAAATTTGGGTTCGTATAAAGAAAATTTGCACCACCCTAAAGCTCTTTCTTTTCTTTTCTTGATAGGGTTTTGATCCCCTCTTAAGATCCCCTATAAAAGCTCTCATCTTCCCCACTAATTCCCCTCTTCTTTCCCTCCCAATTCTAAAAGATTTACTAGTTTTTCTCTTAAACCTCCATTAAAGGAATCTTGAGCTTTTTGAAATTTCATGTTTTTATATAACAAATCTTATTCCAATTGCATGAAATTTGAGTTATAGCACCCTTTTGCAAGTTAGAAAATATTTGAAATTTTTCATAATTTTCTGACGCAAGACCACGGGTATTTTGGTATTTTTGTAGGCCTAAAAATTTCATAATTGCCCTTTGGGCTTCATTTTCTCTCTTTTCTTATTCTTCTATGTTCTATTTCATCCTAACTTCTTTTCTTTAATCCTTTTTTTTTTTTTTGACATGTGCAATTTCTTTAAGAGAAAAGGGATGAGAATCCCCAAAGACTACAAGACAAAAGCACACCATAGCAAATCAAATACTAAGAACACAAAAATAACAATCTCCACTCCCTTTTGGCAATGACAACCGAAAAGTCTCCCATGCGTTCACAATTTTTCCCCAAAAAACAAGCCAAGTCTTTGGCCTTGTAGAAAAAATTATAAGCCAACTCTTTTTTTCGAGGTAAAGAGATCATCTATTATAGGCCGGCTCTTTGCACCCTTCAAACACCCTTTTGTTGCGCTCCAGCCAGATGAGCCAACAGACAGCCGGACATACTAACTTACAAAAAGTACTGCCCTTCTTTGAAATCTTCCAAATATTTCAAGCCTCCAACAGCATGCCAAACTGACTAGGGAACACCCAAGCTAGGCCAATCTCCCTCAAAAACTGCACCCAAATCCCATAAGCAAACAGGCAATGAATGAAAATATGATCAATACTCTCTCTATCCTACCAACAAAGGAGACAAGCATTTGGAAGGACCATGCCGCAACTCTAAAGCAAACTAATGGTAGGAAGGCAACCCCTAACCCCAGTTCACATGAAGAAAGCTACTTTATAAGGGAGTGTCGATCTAGCACACTTCTCAATAAGATTTGATAAAAAAAATCCCATTCTTATGGAATATCCAACGCAGAGAATCTTCCACCTTCACCTTTAAGCTAAGATTTTCAATCATCCCAATCAATTCTGTCATATCATCAATCTCCCAGTCATTTAAGCCTCTGCGAAGATTCACATTCTAAGTCCCTCCATCCCTGGGTGAAACCCAATAATTAGCAACCAAAACCTCCTTATTCCTCGCTAGCCAGAATAGGTTAGAGAAATCCACCACAAGAGGGCTAGATGAGCACTAACGGTCCATCCCAAACCTCATTTTAAACCCCGAACCCACTTCAATCTTTATCCCGAGTTTGAAATCAGTCATCAAGTTCATAATTTCCCTCCTACAACTACACCCATAAGGCAAGACGCAACCATTACATTCTCAATCATTTAAGAACCATATTTATCCGCAACCACTTGCCGCCACAAACTCTCCCTTTCATTGCCAAAATGCCAAAGTCATTTGGAGAGCAATGCCTTATTCACATCCCAAATCCTATTTATCCCAAGGCCTCCAAATTTTTTGGACTTGCACACATCATCCCAAGCCACTAAATGCATTCCTTCTCCATGACCCCTTTTGCCCCACAGAAAGTCTCTTTTTGACACTACTTAATCATTTTCTCAATAGATGCTGGAATTTGAAAAAGTGACAGAAAATAGGTTGGAAGACTTGTCAAGACCGAATTAATGAGCACCACTTTTCTTCCTTTCAATAGTAGACTCCATTTTCAACCTGCCAATCATTTCTAGATTCGGGACACTACAGGGTTCCATGGAACAACACTCTTATAAGAGGCACCAAGGAGGAGGCCAAGGTAAGTAGTCGGGAGGGACCCCACCAAACAACCCAAACAGTCTACCAACCTACTAATGTTCTCCACCCAACCAACTCCGTACATTTTTCTTTTATAGAGGTTTACCTTTAAACCAAAAAGCTTCAAAACAATAGATTACACATCAAAGAAACATAATCTATTCCACCGAAACTCTACACATAATCATCGGCAAACTATAGATGAGAGATGACCTACCCGTTGTCTCTAACTTGGAAGCCCTCCAATAAGCCACCCTCAAAAGTTCTAGAGAGCAGAGCTCCAAAAGCCTTAGCCACAATCAAAAAGAGAAAAGAAAGAGGATCACCCAGCCTTAGACCTCTTGAACCATGGAAAAATTCAACAGAAGATCCATTCAACAAGATTGAGAAGGAGGCCGTCCCATAGAATTTTTCATCCATCTCTGCCATTTGTTGCCAAAGTCTAGTCTTCGCAACATGTAGTCTAGAAACTTCCAGTTAACGTTATCAAACACTCTCTCTAAATTCAATTTATAAAGAACTCCTGAACCTTCACTCTTGAAAACTGCATCTAAGCATTCATTTGCCGTTAGGACTCCATCAACACATTGTTTGCCCCCAAGGAAAGCACTTTGATTAGGAGAGATCACATCCTATAAAGACTCTTTAAGTCTGCACGCAAGCGTTTTTTATAGGATTTTATACATACTACCCACAAGACTTATAAGTCTAAAATCAGCAATCATATTTGCATTCTCAGATTACGGAATGAAAGAAATAAATGTCACATTGCTCCCCAAGTCAAGAAAAGCCTCCTCATAAAAGTTTCTCATAGTGCCCATTACATCCCTTTTCACCACCTCCCAACAAGACTTGAAGAATGTCATAGAAAAACCATCCAAGTCAGGGGCTCTGTCATCTTCTATGCTCCACACCACCCTTTTAACCTCAACCTCCTCAAAAGGTCTCTCCAACCAAGATCTCATGTTAGCCAAAATTCTTTTAAAATGGACGCCATTAAGCTTAGGCCTTTTAATGACGGGCCGAGTTTCATAAAATAAGTTGCAACATGAGACTTCAAACAATTAGGGTCCACCTCACGGCCTTCCTCATCCAAAAAAGAATGAATGTAGTTTGTATTCCTTCTGGCTGAAGCCATCCTGTGAAAAAATCTTGTGCTCTTATCACCTTCCTTTAGCCACTAAACTTTAGCTTTTTGTTCCCACTTTATCTCCTCCAAAATAAAGATCTCAGCATAATCTTGTTTAGCTAAATCCTTGAACTATCAAACTTCTTCTAGCAAACTTTTTTGTTCCTCGGTTAGCTAAATCCCTTTTCTTTAATCCTATTTCTGTTTTTTTAAGTTTTGTGGTTATTTGAATGTTTTAAGCTCAATTATTGATTTAATTTGCTTTTGCAGTTTTATTCTAATCACTTTGTAAAGGTTTTTGGGATATCCTACATCAAATTTGGCATCCTACCTATTGTTCTGCATCAATTTTGGTCTAAGAGCTTATATTCTACATCATTTTCTCTGTCTGGGCCATTTGTTGGGGTATTTGGAAAGAGAGAAAAAAAAAACCTTTAAAGATAAGTTCTCCCTGAGAAATGCTCTTTTGTTTTCTATGTATAGGCTTCGTTATGATTGTGTTTCCATTTCTATGGAGTTTGATGAGAAGGTTTGGGGTTCTATCTAGAATGTTTTGTTATTTCTGTTTTGCTTTCTTTGTTCCTTTCACCTTCCCAATGAATTTTTTTGTATTCCTACTTTGCTTTCATAATAAAATTGCTATAATTAAAATAAATCATAAAATTGCTTTCTTATCTCTACTTCAAGCTCTAATTTAGAACTTGAATTTCCTTCTCTAGCTATCTGTTTCTTCGATATGACCACCCTAACCACACACTAATTCTCAATTAAAGAATTTCCTAAACCTTATTTGTCATTAATTGATCCCTACCCCACAAAAATAATAATAATAATAATAATCTAGAAACTAACCAGAAGAACCTTAAACCTTGGTTTCTTGATTGCATATCCTCCATTTTTTTTGGAACCTCAACTTCTTCTAAAAGTCATCCTATACCCTTTCACTTTCAAAACCCAAAGCCAAAAACCTTGTGCTAACCCTGATTAGTCGGATTATCTAAGATTTAACCCAATTCTTGATAAAAATCAGACTACCTCCCAGTTTGTCCTACATCACAACTAGTTGAATTTAGACATGGTTTTCTATAAACCTAGGAATCACCTCTTAAATGTTATCAAAACAGTGGTCCTCACTGCTACGCAATTGCCAAATGCTTGGAACTAAGAGATGCTCCAAATATATAACAGATGACCCTAGAGGTGATGATGCAGTCACGTCTGGATATTCTATGAGCCACTATATTTCCACCTTACAAGGGGGCTAAATTCAAAAGCCCAAAGAAATATCCAAATTTCAGTTATAAGAGTATTTCTGGTTCTAAATTTTTAATTGGTAAACATTTTTTTTCTTAGTTCTGGGTTAATATAGGTGTGGTTTTTGTCAGTCAGTTTAGGGGGTTCTATTTATTTTTAAGTTTTTATTAATTTTAAGAAAGCGAGAAGTCTTATTTCCGTCACTTTATTTAGGCCTTATTTTGAACAGTCAAAACTTGCTAGTTTGGCTTAACTTACTTGCCAATAAGTTAAGCCAAACTAGCAAGTTTTGACTGTTCAAAACAAGACCAAAATAAAGTGAGGGAAATAAGACTTCTTCTCCTAGGTAAGATTTCTCTCCACTTGAATCCTTATTACTTCTTCTCCTCAGAATATTATTCTTCCTTCTTCATATTCTTCTATCTTTTTCTTCTTTCCTACAATTACAATTCCTTTGCATTTCATCTAATAAAAATTCTGATTTCTTGATTTCTTAATCTTTTCTTTTAAAAATCTCATAAACCCAATTATATTTATAAATCTGAACCCTATCTTTCCACCCCACCACTATTCCTTGTAGTTCAATCTTGGAATCCTCAAGTCCTTAGACTGTTCTACATCATGTGAACTCAAACCTTATCTTCCATCAATATGACCCTTCAGAGCAACTAGACAACGGTCTCCAAGCATCCACAACAGAAAAGGATCACCAGGGAGGGTTGTTTCAGAGGGAGGTCATGTGGGGAGTTTTGTTTTCCAGTGTAGGAAAGAGAGATGTGAAGTAAGGAGTTTCTTGTATGGGTGTCAGGGTTATGTGGGTGGTACTTTCTTCCTTTGCCTTGGCCTGGACATTGTTCCTCATATTGGTTATGTTGTTCCTACCAGCCCTTCTCAAGCTTAAGTCAAGGGCATTCACATTCCTTTCTTTTTCTTTTAGTAATTTTGTGACTATCCTCTCACCCACCTTGAAAACCACATTAGTTTCACAGGAGAAGAAAGAAGAAAGAAAACCAGGTTATTACTCAGTTAAGAATTTCCAAACTAGAACAACTAGTACTCCTGAATCTTCTGACAAGCAAAGCTGTGAAGATCATGCATTCCCTTCAATCTGCCGGCATCAGCCATCATAGACTACAAATTCCATCAAACCTTACAACAAATAAGCTTTCACGAAATCATACATTATCTAATCTCTCTTCATCAAGGACAGAAAAACGTGTTTTTGCTCCTGACCACAATTCCCCAACCTTCACCTCCAGCCACCTCACATAGTTGCTTTTCCATAGCTAGAAACACATAGCAGCCCAACCAATTGGACCAGCTGACCCAGGACCCAGCCCGCTTTCCAAGTCAACAAAACTATAGCCACATTGAAAGCTTTCAGAGGACGATCTCCTTCTTTAATAATAATCATGTAAAAACTATTTCCAACAATGCTTAGTCCATTTTTACTACCTCCCTTTACATGTCAGCATAATTAAAAAAATTCACTTTCCTTCCAATTTTCAAGAAGAGAATTTTAGTTATTTCTTTAGTAACATATAATTCTTCATACTTAATAACACTATAAGAATTATTAAACTTTGTTGTCAAGAATATTTTGCAGTTTTGTGCAATTAAAAGAAGTTAAACTGTAGCATTTCCTGGCCATTTCCGGAGGAGGATGGACATATTATTCCCTTGCTTACCGGAACCTATTTTTATAAATATAAAAGTAGTGCAACACAAGGTCTTCCTAGAAGGCAACTCATCCTAGCACTGCTCTTCCCCAAGCATGCTTGGCTGTGAAGTTCAATCATATCCAGTGCAAACAAACCAACAAGGGTACCATCAAATCTACTCAAAGGTATAAATTTTTCACAAGAGAAAGTAAAACAAGGAACCATATCCTTATCAAATTTTAGAGGCTCAGTAACTTACAATTAAGAGTACATTGAATGCAATATGTGGAAATACTTTACCTGAGCTCCCCATCCTACACCAAAAGAAGAAATAGCAGAGGGTGGAGACCATGAGCCATCATCTCTACGAGCAATTACAAGCCCCGTTCCAATATTATAGGTAACCACCATGCCAACCTTCACAACAGTAAGTATTGCAAGGCCCTTCGCTTGTCTCAGAATAGTATCTGGAATCGACTTTTCAGGTTTCACAGTACCCACCTGAGAAAAAATACTCCCACCAGTTGTGAGCTATTTGAGAATTTCAGCCAAGTTAACATGACATCTCTTCTAATTCATAAGACATTTGCTTGATTTCATGACAAGGAAAATGTTTACAATGTTATTTTCTGTTCACTGTAACATCTTTTCATAAGTAGTAGTTAACAATGAATTTGCTGAGCAGAATTTAATGTATGACAGAACAACAAAAAAAGATTCCAATCCAAGGATTTTGGTCCTCTCAGCTTCAGAAATATCTGCACATCAATTGGAGATCCTGCAGTCTAAAAATGCTGCAGAGTTCTTCAGAGTTATTCTTTTGAGAATGATCAAGGAGCACCATTTCATATAATGTCAACATTCCAAAAACTTGACTGCACTTGAACATTTCATGGTTACATTAATATTAGCTAGTTTGTTTAGGGAAGGCGTACACCTAAATGGTGGAACATCCTCCTCTAATAAAAAATCATGGCATTTATACAGTCCTTCAAGGTAACTTTTACAAACTAGTAGAAGTCTTAGTTTCACTACTTCTGCAGAACATGCAAGTGACTAGCTTGGTGAAGCAGGTCAAAACCATCCCAATTCATTTTAAGCAGCCAAAAAGTCTGTTATGAAGTTGCTCACATTATAAGTGTCATGCTTTAAACACCAAATTTTCAGGAAATTAGTTTTTTTGAGTAAACTCCGCCAATGTTTGAATCTTCAGACATTGCCGATCCCAAGCCCGAATAAAGGAGGAGGGTGGCGTCAGGTTGAGAGCCGGCCTTAATAAACTACTCAAACCATTAAACATGAATCTTGAAAATACGTTATATCGATCTAATACTAGGGCGTACCCTTTAAGCGACACGCCTCATTCCCTGGATGTGGCGAAAAATTGGCGAGGGGCATTGCATTAGCGCCCGGATGCAATGAAAAATATGCAAGGTTCCCACACTATGGATGAGTGTGGGTAAAGAAGTTAGTCCAAGAGAGTAGGATTCGTTTAACAACTTGGAACATAGGAACCTTAACAGGTAAGAGTATAGAGTTAGTGGACACTATGAAAAGAAGGAGAGTTAATATT